>JAAAKL020014093.1:0-12125 GCA_010016065.2 Carybdea cf. marsupialis auct. non (Linnaeus, 1758) | reverse complement strand
AAAGTGACAGGTTATCTCTTGAAAATTTTAAGGCATGCAGTGCATGCGTTGCATTCACTGACGGCACGTCCCTGATACATACATACATACATACATACATACATACATACATACATATATACATACATATATACATACATACATACATACATACATACATAAATACATAGGTTTTTGATTTTAGTGAAGGAGGAAGGGGCTGGAATAGGGCGAGAAGATATTTTTTACAACAGGACTAAAATAGTGACCTTGTAAGAAGCAGCTTTATTATTGTCTTTGATGAGAATGGTGTTGTTGACTTGGTTTTCTCTGAATGTATAAGCCACTCTTACATCACTTCCTACAAAGTAAAATGAAGGTTATGGCATACATGAAAATAATAAATAGTAGAACAAAATCCATACATCAAAACAATCCTTAATTGGCAAGTTTACACTTAAGATGTTAGTTACTGCAAATTATATTATTCTTAATATTGCTTAATTTCCTTTCACGTACGATCACTAGCAATACAAAACTCATTTCTTTCGACTTCAAATTCCCTCATACTTATATTGCAAACCAGATCTAAACTTATGACCCTGTTATTTCGAAACGTAAAGAATAACGCGCAATGGTTTTGAAAAAACTTCAGGTTGTAATAATGGGTCTATATTGTGCTCTCTGAGTCCAAGACATAGCTAATAAAAATCTTGACACCTTTTTACTCATTTTTGTACGAAGAACATTCTGATTGAAGTATCGGAAGTGAAAGAGAAGGTTGCCCAAAATGAAGTTTCGGGTAATTGTTGCAAAATGGCATAAATAAAATATGAAAATTGTTGCACACATCCCTCACAACGATAGGGTGGATTTTAAAATTGTTGGAGACAGACTAACAAAAATGTAGTATGGTCAGTGTAACCCTGGTAGCGGTTTTGAGAGTATCTCTGAAGAAGTAAGTATTTCCTTTCAGCTCCGAAGTAAAATTGATCTCAAAATTAAACATTTGAAAGATCTCGATATTGGAGGGGACTTTAAGGGCCAACTGCTTGGTACTGTTGTCACGTTACATAAACCGAAAGGAGAAATTCATCTCTGCATTAGCAGTTGGCGGTTAAAAATAGCTACTGTGAGTAAAAGATACCTAATGAATACTATCGAATAACTCATTGTATAAATGAATGGATCATAAATGTTATCCAAAATAGATCAAATAAGGTTCAGTATCAATTAGAGCTTGATCCTTAAAGTCATTTTTTCCCTATGTTTGCGACAGAAAATAATTTGTACTAGCATATATCTCTCAATTTTGAAACAACTATCCAGTCAAAGTGTTTTTAAAGATCTGGTACATACACCCCGGAGAATCCCGGAGTCAAAACATGCCAGACGATACTAACACCTTTTCAAAAACATACATGAACATACACACAATTATTTCAACAGTTCAAAAAGTATTAGGTTGACGGAAGTCTCGATATATCACAGCAAACCAAGACAAGTGCAAATTTTATAAATACAAACTAGCATACTTGAAAATGAAGCACCAAAGGTTTCTGAAGAAATTGGTTTACTTTTTAGGAATACCCCAGTGTCTATCTTTGTCTATACCTAATTATAGCTCAGTTGTTCATGCAATACATCACTTAATAGATACCGATGTTCCATGAGCAAGGCGTCAGGAACAGGAGAAACTTTTGCTATCTTGAAGAAATTGTTAAGCGACTGGAAGATGATAATATATTTTACCACTAACTCCAAGTTGCAAGTTCAGTTGGATTGGGAAATTTATTACCCTGCATCAGATAGAAATTTTAATGTAGTCGAGTATGCAAGTAGAAGGCATAAAGACACTGCAACTAGATATAGCCAGACTGAAAGAGAACGCCTCGGAATTGTCTCAGCATGTGAACATTTTCTGCATAATCTTTAAGTGACCTCTTTAACTGTTATAACTGATCTTTGAAGGATATTGAAGGAATATTAAGGAAAACCACTTTAGTGACTAAAGCTTAAACATGCGGCTTTTGTTTATCAGTTCAACCAGTTAAGCTTAGGTTTGAGTGACAAAGACAAATCCCGCTGATTATTTATTGCGCCATCCCATTTAATATGTAGAAGAAAAAAGTTAGCTCAACCATCAAATACAAGGTGCAAAAGTAAAAACATCAACATATTATCCTGATTCAGAACGTGCAATTACGAGATATGAAAACGTGTTAGGAACAGAAGAAGATCAACACTACAAGAAGTAATGAAATGGTATAAGATGACAAATAAGATGACTATTCAAGTTAAATGCTTGTCAAAGGTAAGTTATCACTTTGTGATGGATTGCTTTTGCAAGGAGAAAGAATTGCTCCAAATTCTCTCCATTAGTAGGTAATTATCGTTACTCACAAAGGTCACCAAGGAACTGTAAAACAAAGCCTTCATGAGAGAAACAGTATTTTTTCCAGGAAGAGGTGGGCAGGCTCCGCAAATAGTGCAAATTTGTATTCACTATCAAGTATATACGCCAGTGAAAACTCGTGAACAACTTCAAATGAAAAAATGCCAGTGGCCAATAGACTTCTGTGGACTATTACAAAGTGAAGACGATCTCCTTGCTGCCATCGATCATTTGAGCATATATTCAGAGGTATAAATAATCACTTCAACTTTAGCCACAGCAGTAATTTCCTTGTTTGAAGTAGTCTTGACAAGATAAGATATTCCAGAGGGTAAAGTATTAAGTCCGATAATGGACCGCCTTTTAATAGCAAACTGCTCTCTGCATGGTGTTCATTCATTGGTATGCAACACAAAAAGATAACCATCTTGTGACATGATCACTATCAAGTATCAGTATTACCTGAATAGTTTCGATAAGGCTAGTATTTTGCAGACAAAAGAATAATCGTTGTTTTACCTTCTTGTATTTGCATCAGTTTCGTAAAGGCCGATTTACACACTACGACTTTGTTGGGCCGATTCAGGAAAGATTCAGTGACGTGACTAACTCAAGATTAGTTGTGCGTGTAATTAGCCTCCTTTCTTTTGCAATGTTAGTTGGAATATAACAAGACACAATAGAAGTTACTGGATTTCCGTTAAATGTAGCAGACATAATCATGGAGTTAACCATCAATATTTAAGCATGCGCTATGTAAGCATGGCTTGAGGAGGAAGCTAGCTCCTCAAAAAGAAATGTGTTGCTTTTGTTCCTTTCAGCCAAGCTGGTAATTAAAAACCACTGAGTGGCAACTAGAGTAGGTTTGATGTCTTCCAATTCTTTTACTAAACATATAAGCTTATGTAGGATATTTTCATGGACAAGTGTTCTAAGATTAGAAGTACTTAGACATCTTTTCGATTGTCTTGCAGTTAATGAGTTTGTTGTCCGTGTATTCCCGTACCTGACTTTCTGAACCAAGACTGGTGGCCCAAGACTGGTGACCCAAGATTGGTGACCCACTAGTGGAAAAGCGCCATGGTAACTAATGTGGCAGACAATGTGGTATGCAAGATTACTTTTATTGCTGTTCAAGCATTTTTCTGATGCCTAAACAACTTTGTTTGCTAGGCCTAGTGAAGTGTGGATTGCCATTGGCTCACAAAGAGTTCACCTGCCCTTTTGGTAGCTCTTGTTATAAGTGCTGCTAGGTGTCCAAACCACCCTCCTCACCTAGTCACAAAGGTGAGGGAGCAAGTTTAGTCACTGACCACCCAACTGTGTAGCAGTTGGTACTAGGTTACCAGTAGCTGGAAAATCCAGACCTGACTTTTAAAAATGATGAAGATAATGATAGCAATTGTTATGTATACTTCTTTAACTAGCAAATAAAAATGAGAGTGATGCAAACACACTCACAACTAATGACTCTTAAAATGATGAACATACACTAATTGCATGTAATCTGCGCATTACGCTTCTTTCATTGTCTGTTGTTTTCTTTAGCTTTCCTTGTTCCTTTCACAAAATGCAGGAGATAAATTTATGACTATGGGTACTAGAATCAGAATCTACTTCAGTTGGTTCAAGACACAAAATGACGTTTAAATATAATCCCCATGCATATAGTATTGCAGCATATCAACTAATAAATATTACATGCATCCTATGAGGTACTTACCAGTTGCCACATCAAATCTCTCACTTTTCCCCTTCTTGTTCTCACCCACGTTTGTCAAATGCATTACACTTGTATGAAGCTTTGATATTACTGCGCCATGGAGGGTTTTCAATACATCCTACATGAAGATGTGCAAAGGATAAATGTATGAAAAATCTACTTGCAGTTCATTTCTATAAAGGTCTAAAAAGAGACAATAATTACACACATATGGAACACACTTCACAATATGTTATGCTCTATCTTGCCTCTTAATGAGGTAGCACTATAATTTATGTCAATAAAATTAGGTACTATCAAAATCTTCAATACAAACTCCAAAACGTCAATTTATCAGGAACTAAATGCAATCCCTGGCTTGCCATGTACTATAAGGACCTGAGAAAGATGCTCTCACGATCCATCTGCACCTCTATTCAAGATTGTCGGTTTATAGCAATATGGTGTCCATCTGACTCTGAGTCTCACTGTTTGTACACGGCATTTTCAGATTGAAGGTCAAATATACATGAGGGGCCCCATACATTTAAAAGCAACGTAACAGTAATATTAACACCAACTGGTGTCAAATTTTGAACTTTAATTTAAGGTCGACATAACCTACAAATTTTCAAATTTTTGGGTAACATCTTGAAGTACTGAGCATTACATTTATGGGTCAAATTAAAAGGGGCCATTTTTGTCAAGGATCGAAATGGAGACCTTTTGGTACAATTTTGCCAAATCATCTGTAGTTTCTTGCTACTCTTTTGTCACAACATTTCGTAAATAGAAACTTTTACAGAAGTTTACATGGGTACATACAATTTGTCAGCGCACAGTTATAAGGGGCAGAATGCAGAAATAACATTTTTTTGAGGGAAATTGATATTGACTCTTTACTTCTGTGAATCATGCCTTCATGATGCCACTGATTCATCTATACGAGAAAGTTTTTGGGTACACTTATTGCAGAAGTAACACTTTTTAAAGAGTTTCTATTTACCTAGAATTTGTGGTCTGATCATGTCTTTAGCACTCAGAAAATGAAAGTCAAGGACAAAAGAAGAACACAGCATTACTGATGAGCTAATAAATAATTCTGTTAAAATATTAACTGATACACCATGAAAAAAATTAAGAAGGGGAAATGTCATCATCAGCACTGGTGTATACTGAAATATGTTGTGATTATCACCTTAGAGAATACTAAAGCAAAAAGGTGCATTTAAGAGTTTGTTTACCACACAAGACTAAGATGTGGAACAGACCCAAAGTAGAATGACGTCATGGCCATGTGCTTTTTCTTTCTGGGGGGTCAGCTTTTGACAACAACAGCGATCTTTGAGTAGTCGATGGTTTGATTTGTAAGAGAAAGTACTCCTCGCTCTATTAGGGTAAACGTTTGTGAGGTTGTCTGATGTAGTAACCGCTCAGTCGAAGGGATAATCAAATTCAACACTTAAGTGGCAAAGGAAGAGCGAAGTGGTTGACCGCAATCGGAAAAGAGGACCTACCTGAGACCAAACTGAAGAACTGAAGGATCTGCGAGCACCATTTTATTCCAGGTGGGTTTTTTGAACTGTACCTTAAGCAAATGTTAACAATTTAGAACCGTGGGATTAAATTCTTTCGATGATTTGTCAATTGTCGGTTTTGGAACCTACAACTCGAATTCAGAACTGCTTCACTTCCTCGAGAAGTGCTGTTGCTGACTTTTCTTAGCTCAATCGCTCTAAGCCAGAAATTAAGGAAACGAAGTACCAAGGATCATGAGTTCACAAATTACTTGTGCAGTGTTTGGCTTCTCAATGTTGGGCAGTTACTCGAATTTTTCTTGTTGCACATATTATCACTATTCAACAGTAGGGCATAGAATTTTGCCAGTGGTATTCTCTCTGTTCAACTAGCTTCCACTGGAGGCATTTAAATTCTACGCTGCTTCCTTCGCAACCTGAACACCAGACCTTTCTTAATTTATGATTCACTATTTTCCGTGTTTTGTTACGTATACTGTCCTTGAAATATCTTATGTCTACTCTCGTTTCTATTTTCTTTCACTCAGGGAAACCATGTGCTATAAATGATATCGACAATCCTGATTGTATTCCACCCTCAAACTTGTTCATGACTAGGTGAGAGCAGGAACCGATATCCGGTACAATCGTAAAAGGAAAAGAGATGAATATTCCAAGAACATGAAGGTCGCAAATACTTATATTATTGTCCATTTATGCTAACGAGGATTTATCGAATGGGCAGGCTGTCAGTGTAAGAGAGAAAGTGTCCTGTACGTCCTTTACAACGAATGATATTCAGGAACTGATGGATAATTACTGCGATAAGGACGTTAGGACGACGACTTCATAGATTCTCAACGTGACGCATACTACATGGTTTTAGAGACAACTTTGCGCTGAAAAGTAACTGACAGGACAGTGTAGCAGAAGATGGCAGAAAGTTGAAGACTTGGTACAGCAGATACTATCAGATTCCTGATGATCCAGTCAAGTGTGAAAGAACAGATACTGGATACTTTCAACGCCAGAAAGTGAGATAACGGAAATAATATGATGACAAAACAAGCAGCAGTATACAGCCAGCTTCCAATGCCAGCACTAAAGGGAAATGTAGTAGAAAATTTGCCATTTTTAAAAGAAAGCCAGAGCTACAGCATTGCACCAGAATTTACAAAGAAATCCAAACAAATAGTTTAAGAGATGCTCAAGATCGCTCATGGACCTAAAACATACCAGGTTGGCAAGTATCTTCCTATGAGAGACAAAAAGATCCTCATTGTTGGGTTGATGTACTAATGAACACTTTCAACGTTACCTCTTCAATACAGCTACACAAGAAGACAATTCAGCTGACTAGTATATAAATGGAATATGGAAGCTCGCATGGACCTGTGACTTTGGAGCCCTTGTAGATGAAATGATGCGTGACAGATTAGTCATTGTTATAATACGTCATAATGTGAGAAAGAGACTCAATGAAAAAAAGCCTTATACCAATGCTGCAATAGACATCATATGAGCACCCAAGAGAGCAAGTGAGCAACAAAGAAAATCAATAGAGAAGTGGAAACGCAAATCAACCCGCTGCAGCAGATCAAGTAATCTAGAGTAAGTGAGAGTAAAAAGGCTAAAGAATTTGCAAGACCAAAGACTTTGCTATAGTGTGCAATGCAAGGTGAGTCTTCAGCCAAGAAACTGCTAAAAGTCCATCATATTGAAGAGTAAGAGGCAGAAGATGCTACTGACCATGGACGTTTAGAAGAAACCATAATGTGCACAATTAAAGAAAGTCGCAGAACAATACATATGATTAAGATGCAAAGACAGCAATAAATGAACATTGATTACATCGCACATTGATGGCAGATCTGAAGCAGGCTTGAGGACGGCTGATTACCAAAAGTTCATTGGAAACTTTAAAGTAGTTAACCCTAACACTCGACAAGGTATTCGATGGTGGATGACTCATTCCCATGGGACAGGTCAACCTTATCATCAAAGCAGGCGACAAGACAAAAAAACCGCCATTGTTAATAGTTCACGACAAGCTGACAAAAGACTGCTGATGCTGACTTACACATACATGCTATCCATTAAACCGAAGAACTGACAAAAGAAAATGTCCTATCAGGGTATTTAAGGATATTTTCACTCATGAGGAAACATTGGAAAATATAAAATCGAGATTAAAGAAGGAGCTACGTCGAGGCAAGACACACCAAGAAGAGTACCTGTCACTATCAGAGAACAGTTCAAAGCAACACTGGAAGATATGGATAAGAAAGGATACATTACAAAAATTTACGACCCTACTGACTGGATCAGCAGTGAAGTATACGCATAGAAATGAAAGGGGAAGTTAAGAGTATGCCTGGATCCCCCCTGACCTGAACAAGTACATCAAGATACTGAGATATCAGAAAGCCAAAAGAATCTTAAAACTTTACATTCATTTGAGAATGGCTGTGCTTGAACACTGAGATACACCTAATACTTCTTCCTTACCCAATGTAAAGCTTAATTCCAGAAGAATATGAACAACAATACCATTTAAACCAGAACTCTTGGAACCACAATTCGTTCCTGACAGAAGAATCATCAGTGCTATGATTCACAGGAAACAGTAGAATAAGCATTTCTATGACATCAGGACATAGTCGTTACCACCCTTAGTGGTGGGAGATCACATCCATGTAACAGTCAAGCCAAAGACATCATCCCAATGGTCACCTGGGAAAGCAGAAAGTGAAAACTCAGACTGCTCCTACATAGTTGATGTTGTTGGAAAATCATACAGACAACTCTGAAGTCACCTCCACTGAAGCAAAGATAAGCTTGAACAAAGACCATGAGAGCCTGGAATTGAAATCCCGGAGACCATCCCAAAGAAACAGAAAGAAAGAAGTATTCAAATTGTGTTCTATAGAAATAGAGACTCTTCGGCTTAATAATATTTCAATTAAAAGGAAGGTAGATGAAACATATTGTGAGTATTACCTTTCAGAACACTAAACAAAAGGTATCACTATGAGCTAATAGGATTGTTTACCACACTTGACTAGCTGTTTCATAAAACAGGTCATTATGTTTGCTAAAAGCTGATTGCTGTGTTGGCAAAATAATCATGTTTATCAACCTGGTATAAATAACTGTCAATATTTGGAATTAGATTTAGTTGAATAGATTCTCAAAGTAATCAAGACTACATATACCAAGATTTTGTATTGACTTCACTTTTTTTCTCTGTTTAACATAATTTTCCCCATTCATGGGGTTTGACAGTGCCCATATACATAGGACTTGTTACTGGAGCATTAATCACTTTAAGAGTGGATGCCCTTCCTGACATCACCAATGTCCCCTCCAGAATTTTAACCCTGACCCTTTTCACCCTCTTGATCTGAAGGTCAGGACCTTATCCACTAGACCACTTAAGTCATTGATAATGTTACATTTACATTACTATCAAAAACTCTCCAGCAATGAGACCTAGAAGAGATTGGACTGACCTGGAAAAGCTACCTATTCAGTTGAATCTATCCCCATGGTTCACAACACAGTGGAAATTATAAGTAGGTAGGGCTTAGAAATACCTAGTGGTAATGGAACATGGTAATGGAATCGTCAATACAGGTGAATGGTTTTGCATTTGGTAGCAAGCTTGTTAAAATAAGAAGAGTAATCCTCTGTCTTGTTGTGTCTGATGACTTTCCTTGGTATATAACAAGCTTATCATTATTGATTTTCCTCATAATTGAAGCAAAAATGACAATTAAACAGTAGAGTTTAATTCTCTCCTCTAGCTTAATGGCTTTTAAGATTTCGTTTGTAGAAACGTCTTTCTGCCACAATGTAATTTATGGTTATATAAAGAAGTCTTTCAATAGCCTTTTTCATTATTGAAGATGACTTGATGAGGACAACATTAAAGTGTTCAGTCCATTGCTCCAGTATCTCTGTCTTTTCAGTAATTAGTGTGTTTCCATCTGCACTTAGTAGCTGCGACATTACAGATTTCTGCCAACCATACCAAGCTCTCACTCTCCGCGAAATTCTCAATCTCTTCTGCTTTTTTGCTTAGCCACACAAAATAACTTTGGAATGGGCCTTTCAAAAGCAACTTTCTTGGAACTGGATAGAGGATCATTGTGGTAAGCTCTATGACAGAAGTGTTTTTCTTCCAGCAGGGCCTTGATTTCATCATCATTCTTATCAAAACTATCCAGTTTTTTTCTGGCGTTTGTGCCGAGTACATTTAGAGCTGTAGAGTACACTGCAGCATTGAAGATGGTCTAGTTGGTGTTAACATCTTATGAATTGACATCAGTCTGGGACAGTTGATGCTCTAGGTCACTAACAAGAACCATCTTTGTTTCTTCATGCTTTAACTTTGGGTGTTGAGTCTATTAGGACCTTGCTGCCCTTTGGTCACCATTTTGGCAGGATTGTGATTTTCAATTTGGAAAGAATGAGTCTGTGATCTGTCCAACATTCTGCTTCACATTGGTCTTTGCAAACAGTACATCTTGTAGGTCTCACTTTCTTACCATGACGTAGTCAATTTGATGACAGTGTTTGGAATGTGGCTGCATCTAGGAGGTTTTGTGTCTAGTAGCCAGGCAAAATGTAGTATTTGTGATGATGAGGTCATGCGCATTGCAGGTTTGGAGGAGCAGATGTCCATTGCTATTACAGTCTGACACTTCATGATTGACGATATCTCCATTCCAAGCCACATGGTCTCTTCCAACTCTTGCACTAAACAAACAGCTTTTAATTCTGATGAAGACCGCTGATAAAGTGCATCCAAGTCTTCATAGAACTTCTCATTAATTTCTTCCTCATTTAGCATTGTTGGAGCATATGCACTTATCATGGTAGCCTTCTGACCCTTTGCTAAGGTGAGTTGAAGTGACATGAGTCTGTCATTGATAGATTTTGGTAGGTTGGTGAGTTTACTGCTTATCTGCACTCATCCCACTCTAGAAGAATGTGTAGCCACAGTCAGACTCTGTCATCTGACCTGGATCAGGAAATTGAGTTTTGCTTGATGCAGCAATATCTATGTTGTACCTTGGTAGCTCTCTTCCAACTAAAGCAGTCCTTCTTTTTGGTCTGTTAACTTAGGCATTATCCATTAGAGCTTGTAAATTCCAAGTCCCTATCACCAGTAGCAATTTTGTGATAAACTTTCTTCTAGTTCTACCGCTAGGATGGGATTCCCTTTAGCCACGTTAAGCTGGCCATGGTTTGAGTGAAGCAGACAATGTTTAGGACACCTTTTCTAGCCCCTTCCTCATTCCCTGGAGGTTAGCTGTGCAATCCTAAAGAGGGCTGCTCAGTCACCCAGGCAGCTGCCAAGTTTTACAGCTGCTTCAATCAATGAAGAGCGACCCTATAGCCTGAGCAGCCTGTGTGCAGGTTCAGAATCACAGCTTCCAGTGATTCCACACCTGCTGCTGTTACTCTCCTATTGCCACAGGACTCTGGTGATGTCATGACTTGTGCTTTACTTGGATTATAATGAAAGGTGCTTGCGCAGCACCAGTCTCACTCTCTCATCCAGGAACATCTGCATCCAGTGACAGGACAGAGTCAAGATGACTGGAGATGGTGTTGGATGCAGGAGCTTTAGGAGAGAAAAGCATCTTCTATCTTCAAACTGCATACAGGGGTCTAACTCCTGATATTCTGTAGGGGTTTACTCCTTTAGCCTTCCAATCCTTCTAAACCAACAAACCTTTATATAACCTGTCAGGGACTGACTATTGTACTTGGTAGGGAAGTAAAATTTACCTGTCAAGTACAGAAAGACTTACTTGTCAGGGATGAAGAAAGCTTATATAGGATTAAAACGCAAAAAGGCTGAAACCATTTTGAAAACCTTTTCTCTAGACTGTAACAGTTACTTGAATAGTAGCTCTGTGTAGTGTCCATACGTCAGGATGTGCATATATAGGAACGTGACAAAGAAAGCAAACACAACACTCTGTCTACTTTAAATAGAAAAATTGGAGAGCACTGTCTCACCATAAAACAATTCAATCTGATTTTGTCAGAGATGGATGTCAGGAACGGCAAAATATTGAACACATGTGTGGTGGTTCAGTAACACTTGCAACACAAATTGGCAAGTTACTCAAAATCCCCCACCACAATTGCCAAGGACTGTTGAAATGGTCTCTTATACTTATGTTAAATATTTCAGTCAATGAATCGTCACAGGCATTGCACCTTCTGAACTACATTTGTTTTCATACTACGCATAGAACATGCTGTCTTGAATGAAACATAACTCTACTTTCACTTACCTTCTTAACTAATACTACATTCTGTAAATGTTTCATTATGGCATACCGTAAATGGCCGAATAAGCACCCGAGGTGCTTACTTACAAATTTCATCTGTGAGGGGGGTGCTTATTAAATTTTCTTAAATTTTCAGCATAGCAATTTTTTCTTTGGAAAAAATTAAACTCCTAAAGGTGCGAACAAAACAATAAGAACAACCCTGAAACAACGAAATATAA
>JAAAKL020014092.1:0-12126 GCA_010016065.2 Carybdea cf. marsupialis auct. non (Linnaeus, 1758) | reverse complement strand
AGAAGGTTTTGTTAGAGAGATTTAAAACTTTGAAAGCTGATATCTCGGTGTTGGGAAAGGGAAATACCCTCAATTTTGGCCATTGACGTTCTTACTAACATGGCAACATGAAAACTGAGTATTTTTCTATAATACAAACATTTTCAAATCGTGACGTCACACTTTCTCTCAGTATAGAATGTATCATATGGCAAAAACGCCCGTTTTCCATTAATTGTTAATCACGAACCTGGAAAGGTAAACTGTTTCAAACGCTTTGAAGTTTCGTCAGTAAAAATCTACAATCCTTTAGCAGTGATCAAAACCCGTATCTATGTAGCATCAGGATCTCTAGTCTGATCAAACAGAATCTGCAAAAGTAAATCATGACAATCAAGACAACAATACTGTTTATGAAAGCTATAGTGTTTACTACGATGGATGTGAATTATGGAACATAAATGCTGTGTCAGAGCAATGTATCAGTGAGTTTAGGATAAAATGGTATTGAGACGTTTTTCAAGTGCCATACCCAGCTCACAGAACTAATAAAACTTTGTAAGAAATTTCTTTAAAAAAAGTGGAAGACACGACGTGTAGCTGTCAATTGTGAAAAGGGGAAAAATGCTATCGCGTGGCTATGTTAGTAAAACCACTATCATTACGACTTCTGTGACACCATACTGCCTGGCAGAGTATCTCGAAAGAGAGGCAGGTGATTCGCAAGGAAGAACTTAATGTCCAATGTCAAAAATTAATGAAAACGTTTCTACAGTTGATGAAACAAAAAAGTTTGACTGACCAAAGCAGAGTGCAGCGACGGTCAAATTGCTTTAAAATGTGATAACTGACGATGATTTTAACGTAAGAGGAAATAATCCCTCTGCTTTGCAGTTCAACGCACGTCCGCAAAAATGATGGTCCACACGATAAACAAATGAACAGCAAAAAGGATTTTGAAGACTACCTGAGCACGGGCTTAAGTTTTACCGCCGTTCATCACCTGGCTCTGAGACTCCGCATCAGTCTGGTATTAGGTTGTCATGCAAACTTCCATAACTCAGTTACGAGGTCTGTGATGCTTTTTGTGTTAAGTTTTAACATATTTATAAAAACTTGTTTACATTAAAATTAAACTTCCACATTTAATAAACTTTTGGAGATAGACAACTGCCATAATTCCCTACACCCCCCACCCCCCACCCCCCCGATATAGCACCACTAAACTGGCACTAAGAGTCTTGTAGACAAGGAAATTAATGTGACTTTACGGCCGCTCTTTAATCTAGAATATAGCATGTCTATTATGATATAAAATTCCTTCACATAGAGCTACTAGTTATCCATTTCGTATGTTTACATGCTTAGCAAGCACGCAAATACAGAATTCATACATTACATACATTACTTGTCCTAATTCGATTCTCAGATTTTACACCTGATCAACAATAACATATTCCTTTGCCGATGAAATCTACAGCATTTTTAAAATGATGAAAAATTACACATACCCTTGCTGAGGAATATGATGGTAGCTCTATACTACCGTGCCAGATCTTCGTTAAGAGGTTTTGACAACTGTAGTGTGCAATCAATTCTTTGTGCTTTGCTAATACTGCTATGTGGATACAGTTTTCCTTGCCCCAGTACGGTAGTTCATATTTGAGAAGTTTCTCTGTTCCAACTTCGTTCCTCAGAAAACATTTGCGAACAAGGTTTAGTGAAAGCTCCTCAAATTCCCTGTAAGATGTAAAATTTGATCATAGATAACTAAACAGAGAATATATTGAAGGGGTCGTTTACTGTCATTAATCATGATACAAATTATGCCTCTCTCACATTTTAACTACACAATGCTGTGTATAGAATTTCCCAGACATAGTTCTTAGTTATACTTGTAACTTCTTCGCTCAACCGTAAATTAATTATTGATAATTGTAAATCGGGGCTTTGTGGTTCTAAAGACACTGTGCCGTACGCTATGCACCGCAAAATACTTTTTACTTAGCCCTTCTTGAACTAAGAAGGGTGTGCCTCAAGGCCCGTTACTCTCTATCTTTCCGGACATCTTAAGAAAATGTAGCCAATATAAATTTTTTATGATTGTTCCGAAATATATGCCAGAGCGTTTAAAAAAAACATGCAAACTTTGATGTCATAATTACACCTACGTGGAGTGCTGCAAGCTTGTTAAAAAAATGTTTAAGGACAAATATAATGGGAATAAACTTGTTTTTACTCGCCACATCTAATGTAAATGGCATTTGAATCTAGTTCTTTGCACTACCTTCTATCACATTCAAACAAAAACGAGCGATTTTATTTTATGTTTTGATTGGCGACTGCATTCCATGGATTGTTGTATAGTTCTTATGTCCTTGTCATTAATTAGATCCTTGTCAGTTTTCGGCACTACATATTCACCACCACGACTGAAACTTCACTTGCTTTAATATAGCAAATAAAAGAATATAACAACACACCAATACCTAGTCTGGAAACCGGGAAATACCCGTAAAAGAGTGCATTTTACTTAATGAATGAAATTTGAGAGGGTCGCGTTTGATTTCATAATCCACAAAACAAGAAAAGCAGGAGAAGAACTATGTAGACAATAGGGCAATTCTATTACGAAAGAGATTAAATATTTACTAATTATCTGATTTTCGGTGTCTTTCAAACTGTGACCCAAAGAAGAAATCAACGCATATAAAAAAGAAAAAAATGAAGAAAAAAAACAAGAGGAAAATAAGGGGTTTGCAATCGAAATGAGTGTATGAAGATTACTATATTAAAAGGCAATTTGACTGTAGATCAAGTGTCTTTACTTACAGCTGACATCTCTGGATTTCAGCCGTCAAATCATCATGTCCTGTAAAGCATGCCCTCTTATATAGCTTGCGTAGGACCAGACAACCAATGACAGCCTTGGCAAGAGATTCGTCTCCTTTGTTCCAGAAGAACAACGCAACGTCTTGCATGTTGTTTATCACAGCCCACAAAAACAATTCATGAAATGGGTATTTAAACGCACGTGAATTCTCTTGAAATACGTCAGAATTCTAAGAGTAAAAAAACATTTTGTTGTTTCCGCAAATATTCGTGAGTAGGGAACATTTAGCAAGAAACCACGCCATTTTCTGAAACGATTAAAAGTGTACCCACAACTATTGCTAAATCAATTTAACGCATGAGGAGTCTAGATCACAGCACGCTACATTTCGTTACGATCCCTTCCAAAGCAGTTTTCCTTTCAATGAACAACAAGTTAAAAGTAGGTGAAAAATTTTAACATGTAAAAATCAACATTTTCTAGAAAATTTTTCGGTCAGTATTAAAAGCGATAGCAGGACACGAATTTGTATCGAGAAACTACATATGTCGAATGAAAGAAAAGTATATTTGTCACTGTATGCCGAACCTATAGTGTGCTGGATGAACCCCAATTTATTCCATTCTGAGCAAAACGTGTAGTTTTCTGTAGATCGAAATAGGAAAGATCGAGCATACTATTTCTTTGCTGATCTAAAAATATACGTGTAATAAACAGATGACTGTGAATTTAATATGAAAAAGACCTTCATATTAAAAGGGTTAAAATTTCAGCTGTTTTCAGTATTTTGAGAAAAATACTCGTACTATAAAAATCTGAAGCAACGCCCCCCTTCTCAGAGTTACACATCAATTATTAGGTTCAGCAATATTACTTTGGCATATATAAAAAACGTATTTTCTATACCGCCATAATTTCGCCTTTCTATACCATCTCTTTAATCTTGATATTTCTACATCCTCTCGTCCTCCAACACCTTGTAACTCCCAAAGCACCTTGAGCAGGTATGATATGCCCGATTGCAGTACCTCAAGGGTCAAGAGAGACCTTCAAACTGTGAAGAACTGAATGTCGATGTTTATTGATAGATAACTGCCCGCTAATATGGCAACTATGAAAAAGTGAAGTTTATTAACATCGGATCACCATAGCTTAGTTGGCTAAAATATAAGCCGTAATAGCGTATGTCCCCGTTTGGTATCATATTGGTGAACTTTGGATATCTTTTCTTGTATCGCTCACACTTGAAATATCAACAACAGCTATGCTTTGTTGTGCCATCGCTGCCTCCAATTTCAAAAATAGTCATATTTTGGCATGGTGAATTAAATATTTTGCAGGTTTTAATGCTTTTGTGGCAAATACTCACGGAGGCCTGAGCATCAATATAGCTGTGGGCCTCTGAGACGTGCCTCGAAACGATATTATGAAAAATATTTGTTTTAAAATCTACCAGCATCAAGTTCCTGATTACAGGTTTAACTATTGATTTCCGAAAGGGTTAGTGTAAAAAACTCATCTCACAATGTCACCTTTATTCAAAATGTATGCTTCTGTAAAATCTGACGACAGATGTGCTTCCAAAATTTTCAATCGTTCATATCTTACAGGCGGCTATAAAACTACCTAAGTATGTTCTACATAAAAATGAGATGACTGGCGAAAGGGGCACTCACACAAACTAAAATTTTGACATCTCTTTTTTGAATCCTCAGTAACAGAAACGCTTATTTATCTCCAGATAAAGTAACGGACGTCTGCAATTTTGGAAGAACACGAGGTGACTGACCAATTGATTGATTAATGGATTAATTGATGAATTTTTATTATTTGTACAGTTTTAATAGGGGATCAGTTTTACAATTGATTTCTGTTCAAAAGCACCTAAAACCATACCGTAAATGCTACAAAAAACCGTTTTTTCGATTAAACGAAAAGCTAAGGTTAACAAAATTAATTGGTAAAATTATTTAATGTGTACCTCCAGTGGTCAGAAATTTTCGATATTTTGTTCATTTTGTTTCAAGGGATCAAAGTGTCATTTTAGTTCTGGTCTCACGTAACAGTTTTCCTTAGTGATTCTTTAACGAACTTTCTCCAGAACGAGGCATATTTTGAGGTACTAAGGAACAAATCTCGGCCGTAAGGAACAGAGAAGTTCAGTTGTTGATCCTGAAAAATTCAATACGAGGCAAATATGTCAGCAGCCAGCAGTGCAGTTTCGAGTTCTTTTGCACGGATATAGGTGAAGTACACTCGACGTACGGCAAAAAGAATAGACGGAGTCTTTTCAGGTCAGTGCAATAAAAAAATACCAAAAATTTCTGACCACTGAACGTACGCTTTAAGGAGTCTGCGTAGTTATTCTCGCTTCAAATGTCCAATGGCTGTTTATTGTATTGCACTACTCCATTATCATGAAATGCTTTGCTAGTACATTGCAGTTTTGTTTGGGTGTTATTGAAATTAACGGGTTGTTTCTTCTACCTTTATTGTGATCGATTAATTTAAAGTAATTTTGAATAGAAATATGTGTCGTGTAAGCAAATCTTTTTCTTAGAAATTCTTTGCACCGACGTTTTATTCACATATTTTTATCAAGTCGCAATATAAAAATGAGGACGTGGAACGATGATGGATTCAGATAAACGTAGCATTGTGCGAACATGTAGATACCTAATGTTGCGAATGTGCGTCAAAAAGGGTCATAAAATCTGTGGTAAACAAGTAACTTTGTAAGTTATGTCCATACTACGTGAGGAACAAGGAGCGTCCACAGGGTGGCCAGCAAAACGTATATTGTGGACACATTTTCCAGGCATCTCCAGGAGTATTTTCAAAATTTCAAGAGGCTGTAGATGAGGATAAAGAAGGTCTTTTTACCAAATATTGGAGTAATTAGTCTTTTTATACATACGAAGTATCTACACGTAGAATGGCTGGGGTAGAGATAGATAAACCAACCCTCAGACTAACAATTCTCTCTCCTGAAAAACAATGACAAGTTCAGATTAACGTATTGGATTTTATGTAGACAATATTCACTAACAAGAGGTGTATCAAAGTTCCTTCTAAAAAAGTGTTAATTTTAACAAAACAAGCGAAATTCAATCCAAGACTTGTTGGCCTTTAGAATATCCAGATAATTTTCAAATCACAATCTTAACAAAAAGTGAAAACGAGTCCACTAAGTTGACTGTTCCTGCTGATCTAGCTTTACGACTTAACAATTAACAACGTAGAAAGTTAAATTATGTTGCCTTAAAAATAGTAAAATATTTTCCCCGTAGTTAAAAGAACTTTTTAAGAACACAAAACATGCCTACATTTTTGAAAAGATATGAGATCCAATACAAATGAAGACTTATCCCCCTAATATCTAGTGACCAATCACAACAGTTCATTGATACACCGCAATCAAGGTCAGTAAACATGCACATCTGATTCTACATGTGATTCTTTAATATCATTTATAAAACTTATGGAATAGAAAATCCACCTTTGATAGAAGCCCTCATGAATACCGTAATCTAAATTTTAACCCATTTTTCTTTATGTCCTAAAGCTAGGAGGGTTGCTATAAAATTAACTCTTTAATGGTAATTAAATGTCTGATACTTACTTCTTTATAAGACATTAGCATTTACAAGGGGGGAATTATTTATAAAAAAAGCAGTCATATTGATAATTAGTGTGGGTTTTCATGGATCAAAAAGGAGTGCCATAGGGCATAATACAGCTGGTCTGTTGCATCTAGGGGAATTCTAAGAACATTGTTAAGAAGGCACCGGTCTACAGGAAATTTGGTGTTTACCATGGTATACCAGAGCCCAGTTACAAGCTAATGAGAGCAACTTAAGGAGTAAATGTATTTCATTAACAAGAAATCAATAGCAAGCTTTGATTTATCAAGAGGGGTTGAAGAGAAGGAATCTAAAAATTCCTCTAACTGAGGTCGACAAGAGCTTGGGGTCGTCTGAAAAAGATTACCACTCAAAAAAGTCTCAGGAATTTCAAGGAAAAGGGTCATAAAATACCATTTTTTCCAGGCATTTCAAGGCCTTAAATATATTTCAATTGTTTTCAAGGCATTACCAGATTTTTCAGGAGAGCTGGCCACCCTGGTCCGCTCTGGTATGTACTAGTTGCTATACGTACGATAACGAATTATTGACCAATGAAAAACTACAGTCCATGGTTGTCAACATCCTACGAGCAAGTGACAGCGCCTCAAATACATATATTGACGTTGTTGCATCAAAATATCCTTTTAACCTCTTTTACCCTCTTTTTGAAAAAGTGATGTGTTTTCAATGAGCTTGTACCAAGTACTTTCACATTTACAAACTTTCTGTATGGAAACATGTTTTTCATCAAACTGCAAACTAAGTTTTCAATTACTATTTTCTGAATCAATTATCTTATTTGATGAAAACATCCTTTCATGAAAAAGCAAGATAAATTCCAATAAGCTATGATAAAAATAAATACAAGACTAAATCTTACCTCACAATAACGATTTTCCATTTTGTCTCCTAGGACAATTGCTATGACATGGTTGATGTTTTTAACAGTAATCTTGCCTTCCTATTATCAGAAACAAATCATTATTTCATAAGGCTGTTAAATATTTGAATTCAGATATCAAGAGTAGATATCACTCTAGTCGGGCTTCATTGCCTGTCGAGTTTATTGATGCGCGCTAGTTTAAATGACATTTTAGCAAACTTTTTTGTCGCTTCTACTTTCGTAAAATTAAGACAGTTGCTAATTTATTGGTGTGTGTATAGAACATCATAAGGAAAGTGATGATAGCATCGATTACTTCTTAATTTGAACCTCCTTTGATTAAATTTGCATTTTAAGGTGTTTTAAGCCACTTGTTGATAAAACTACCATTTTTCAAACTCAACTTTTAGCACACCTGCCAAAACATTTTATTATTAAAAGTCAGTTGGCTAGCAGGTAGATTTGAAAGGCCAAAATTGGGTAAAAAGTGCATTACCAGACTTCCTGGATGTGTCCTATGAGCACATTCCAGGTGCAATCGGCACGATGCAATGTACTTATCTATTGTGTGCAAATTGCATTAGAAACGTCTTATGAGTGTATTTCAAGCTGGTGTCCTTTGACAAGTACTCCCATCCCTATCTCATTAAAACACAACCATCCCTATCTCATTAAAGACTTTCAAGTTCCTTGACAGTCTGCGCAGGAAAGGGTGCAGCTATGTCTGTATGTTGCCTTTCTTACCGCAACATTCCTATACATACAGACAACAACATTTGCAGACCTAAGTTTCCCGGGCAGCTCCGGGAAAATTCAACCAGTTTGAAAGAAAACGTTTAGTATTATTGAACAAAACGCCACATAGTATAACATATGTATAACAATGTATACAAAACAAAACAAGGTATAACAAATGTCAGCAAGGTTCAGAAAACGTACACGTACTGGAAGATAAATGTTTATCTGGGGTCTCATGAAGCCCGTCTTGGCAGAACAGTATTAATATTTGTGCAAAATAAAACATGGCATAAAATTAAAAATTAAATATAATACCTTTCCTTTGCCGCATTGCTTCATTTCTTGAGCCTGTTAGTCAGAATAGGGTTACATGGAGAAACGGAGAAGTTTGACGCAATGTTCAAATGCTGTGTAGTGCGATATATAAAATAAGATAAACATTTTAATTTTATTGACTCCAGCAGCTCTTCATAAGGACTATTCCAATCTCAATACCATATGAAAAAAACTGACTTTACCTTGCTAAATCCAAAGAGATTCTTCAGAATTCGGCGTCCTTTATCGATCCTCTGTCAAGGATTAAAACTCAAATTAAGTTAAAGAAAGATAAAAATTGATAAATACATCCAGCTGCAATAACGGATCCAAGGAAGAAAAACGTAGATGTTAACAATATCAGTACAACCAGAAAACAAGAGAGAACTACAACATTTTTCACATTTTTTAAACAGGATTTCGGTAAAAAAACAACTAAATCAACTGCATGTTTTCTGATTTGAATTAAAATAAATATTATTGCCCATTTTGCAATGCAAAACACAATACGCTGAAACACCAGTGAGAGAATACTACTCTAATCTGCTTAGTTCTATTCCCCAAATGTCTCATGAAAAGAAATTAATAAACAGACAAAATCGTTGTGGCTTCGTGGAAAGCTACTTCAGTAACACAGCCCACGTTGATGGGTACCCCCCTAGCCTCTTTGAAGAGTATTGCACGTTGTAAAACCACTAAAATAAACAGGATTAAAGTAAATCATGTTTGTTGAACTTAAAATATCAACTGGAGAGGTAAGCTCGTATTCTTTTACCTTCGTTTCCAATTTACCATCCTCCATATATATTTTGTCACTTCTCCCATACTAGTTGCCTTTTATTTAAGTATGCTAATGTTCTAATCACAGGAAAATCAATGTCCTACTCAAGCATCATTATAACTAGTGACAAGACCATCATTCTTTTGTATCATGCCGCATCATTTGCTTTGACTTCGAATACTTCAGTGTCAAAATGGCTCTCGCCGGATTCATCATTATCATCGTAGTATCAATTGCATTGTTATCAAATTATCATTGCGACACTCAAAATCGTTATCTGCATCATTGTCATCTGATGAATTTTACGAATGTTGTGGGTTAGAAATGTTTACATGTCAGAAATCATCTACATCTTCACAAAATGAAACCACCTAGAACTATTTTTTTAAAAAAAAAAAAAATTAAAGACATCATCATGATAACGATTATTACAGGCCTACAAAGACTGGGATACGTAACTCAAGCCTAAGAAAGCGTTGACATTGACATTATACTGCAATGTATAAGAATTTAGATCTGACTATATTTTCACATTTTGACTCATGGCATATTGGTGTACCACAGGCAACAATTTACATGTAATTTTAAAAAGTGAGAAAGAGAAATAGAGTAAATCTTACCGCCTTGTAAAGTTCAAGCAAAATATCACGTGTAAGGAAGCTGTTGATGTCTACACCGTTATTTGTTAATAAATCAAAGAAATCCACTTTTCCTCGTTTCAGGACGGTCAACATCAGATCATTGAGTTCTTTTTGAATCTTACAATAAAGAAGAGTTATTAAACATTCGGAAGGTAATTATTTCTTCGACTACACAAAAGTACAAAAGACTTGTCAAAAATCATGTCAATTAGAAAAACGAGTCTATAATTTGTAGTTTCAGAAAAATGAGAAATAAATGAAAGATTAAGTCGATACAATTAAGAAGTGAAGTAAAGTGAAACTTTCTACCAGATGTGCTACAAAAATAGCTTGTCACAATGCCCCTATCATGCCAGGTACATCTAAAGTAGTACTGTTTTGTCCTTGAAAGGCACTGCGAATCTATCTTTCTTTCTTTCTCAATAAACATAAAGATCACATTATAGTGAAGTGTAAAAACCTTTCGTCTTCTGAAGAAAAGACACAAAATATAGTCCTCCAAAAATTTTGCATAGACCCCTTGCAGCTGACTGCTTGTTGCTACGCGACCGTTCGCTGGGGGACAAGTGGGCTTCATCTTAATAGCAATCGCTGTGGAATCAGTGGAGTTTTGTAGTCAAACGCAGAGATATTGCAAGCCAAAAAATGCCGTTCATGTAAATTGTCAGGTTTTCTATCCGGTTATGCATCAGGCTTGCTATCAATAGATGCGAAGGGGCAGTACAGAAATAAGATCAAGCTTGTGATTGGCAAGATGATATCGATCTCTGGCCACCGATAAATGATGCTACTGCAGTTTCGTACCTCCCTCCGAAATCACCAAAAATGTAGTCCGAACGAAATGAAGCTAGTAAGACAAGTAATATAGGATATACGCAAGATAATAAAAGCAAATGAACATCTCTTTCTCATTTTTATTCATGATATACAATGCCATATATATAGCCGTACTGTTTACCACTACTACAACACGAGTGCGACAATTCCCTGTTTATCTGACATGGACGAGTTATCCTTTCGTAATAACTGGGGTCTATTTAATTTAAGTTGATGGCGGTCAGCCATTTAAATATTACTTTTCTTTCCTTCGGCACTTTTACCGATCGATGCAGTGTATTAGCCCCCGTAAGTTATAATAATACCGACTCCCGTCATTACGGTACCTACTTGTTGTTTTCTGTCAGTTCATACACGCACGAGTAAATAAGGAACTACCGAAGTATCGATAATAACAATAAATTCAGGGCAATGTCTCCTTATGTCCATGGTAAGAGTCTGTTTCACAACCTCTCTATCCAGATAAATAAACCTAGACCTTCTTGTGATATATAACATCTAAAAAACTTCGGTAAAGATGCGGGACACAGTGCTTTCATGAGCTTGATACCGATATGACAAGTCTCCATTTCCTAAACGCAGTCTGAGTTTTATCAGTGTCACCATGAGTTGCTGAAAGGACCATAAATTAAATCTTGGTGCACGCTTAACAAAAGTTGTCAATTCGGCAAACCTGTATAAGATAAAACTGGAATCGTCGCCCTAACTCCCTCCTAACGTCCTTATCGTCATAACGATCCATTAGTTCGAGAATATCATTCGTTGTAAAGGACGAACAGTGCATTTTCCTCTTGCACTGACAGCCTACCCATTCGATAAATGCTCGTTAGCATCACTGCACGTAATATCAAAAACCTTCTCTTTCTTGACATATTCTTCTCGTTTCCTCTTACGATTGTACCGGATATCGGTTCCTGCTCTAACGTATTTGTGACCAAGTTTGATGGTGAAATACAATCAGGATTGTCGACATCATTCATAGCACATGGTTTCCCTAAGAGAAAGAAAATAGAAACAAAAGTTGACATAAAATATTACAAGGGCACTATACGTAATAAAATGGAAAAAAATTGCAACTAGTAGAAAGGTCTGATGTTCCGTTTACGAGGGAAGCGGCGTAGACTTTCCATGTCTGCAGCGGAAGAGAGTCGAATGGAGAGAATACCGCTACAAACATTCTTCGCCCAACTCTTGAATAGTGAAAATACGTGTAGCAAGAAAAATTCGAGTAACAGCCCAATATTGAGAAGCTAAACACTGCACAAGTAATCTATGAAATAGTGATCCTTTGTACTTCGTTTCTTTAATTTCAAGTGTCGAGCGAGTGAGCTACGAAAAGTTAACAATAACTCTTCTCTAGGAATTGGAAGGGGTAGTTCAGAATTTGAGTTGTAGGTTCAAAAACCGACAATGGACAAATCATCGAAAGAATAGCAACTCGCGGTTATAAATCGCTAACATCTACACACGTTACAGGTCAAAAAACCCACCTG
>JAAAKL020014091.1:0-12127 GCA_010016065.2 Carybdea cf. marsupialis auct. non (Linnaeus, 1758) | reverse complement strand
TTTAGAAGTAAACCATACCCAAAAAATGTAGTGCCCCTTTACCCATCATTTTATTAGTTTCACAAAAAATCAGTGTGAAAATCGTATTGTTTTAACAAGCAATCTTATGTGTACTTTGCAATAAATTGTACCCCTGCCTTCACACCAATTTTCTTGTCAAATATGTCACGTGATCTATTGTTGATGGTTAGGCAATCCGCAATCAGTATTTTCTTCTTTTTGGTGATATAAATTGTATAAATAAAGCAATAAATAATATATGATGTAATTTTAGAAATATATACGTGTCAGATATATGCCGTTACGTGAATTATGTTTATCATTTTCCGGAGAAGTTTCCTTTCACCATCGCAATAAACTAATTTTCTTCCCGTTTGCATATTTGACCCTTAATATTTCTGTACTAATCTAAATTTAAACTTTGACAACTATATTTAGAATTTAGTTTAATACAATTGCCATTTGTTGGTTTGCGAGTATTAGGACAAAATTTGCTTTTCGTGATGACCCCCATGCTGGAAAGTGAAGTCGTGACAATCTTACTTGCTAATGGATGGAGTGCTAAGTTTTGTGTGGTACAAGCGCTGATTTTAAATAACGACAGAAGTTTAAAGATTATAGTAAATGATGTAATCTAATGTACATGAGATTATACTTCTAGAATTATGCTCCTGCTGGCCATCATTACTCGAATAAAAATTTGTACCCCAGAAATAACTAACGATCACAGTTCCCTTTCTGTACTTCTATGTCGATTGACGCCTTAGTATCACACGAGGACCAATTGTAGAGATAAGGAAATACTAGCATTTTCCCATCTCACTGTCGTCAGATTCTTCTTTGTAGCTGGTATTCAATTGAAAATTGATGTCTAGAGATCTATATCAGATCGTATCTTGTTGTTTAAATGAATATCTTATGTCATATGCTTCTTATCGACTCCACAGCTTGTGAGTATTGAAGCACCCTGAAAAGCTCTTTCATTACCGTGCCGACAAACTAAATAGAAAGGAGGGGGTGGTTAAAAATCTAACAAGCCTGCTGTCAAGCAACTATTAAATGTACGGTATCTTTTTGCATCGCACGCAAGTAATAAAACGTACTTGAAACGGCGACCGACGTAGTACTTACTCAATAGTTCTCAATACCTGGGATAGCAAAACATGTGAGGTGTATACAGGGCGATCTATATAACTATGCTTATATGCCCTAGGTGCATAGGTACGATTGTAATTATAAACTAATTCTTTACAGGGCTAAGTTGACAGGATTAATAAAATGAAAAAAATTCGCAAAGTACCTGAGGAATACATTGTTTTCATTTTAATATTAGAGAGGGATGCGGTGATACAACAAATAACAAAATTTCCGTAGCAAAAAAATGATAGTTGACCTTTAAAAATGAATAAAACTGATTATTTGGTTTGGTTTATCTGAAGATATAATACTGTTTCTTCCTCTCCCTTTGGGTTTGAAGAGTCTAATTTATGTCATTAAAACACGTGGAAAAGATATCTGCGGAGCCCAGGAGACACAAGACGATATTATCGGCATTTGTTTTGAGAGAAAAACCATTCCATATTAACATGATAGTTTATTGGAGCTTCGTTTATGATCGTGAAGACATAGCTGAAAGAAATTCGTCACTATCTTTGTTGATGCTCCTTCTAGAGGCAATGGCCGGAAGATGGTAGTAGAGCTTGACAAATATGTGGAGGGTGGAGATGGTAGCGAGGAGATTGAGACCAAGGGGGCTAGGGAGTTCAGCACTAGCTAGTACTGCTAAAATTGATTGTAGCAACTACGGTCTAGGGTTGAGCCCCCCTAGATAAATAACTCTCCAAATCAGAAATTATTATAGAGAATAGAGAATTTGAAAAAGTTTGAAGAGATACTAGAGAAAAGTAAAAATGGCCTGGTGGTGACTTTTACATTTTTCTGTTGTATCTCTTAAGACTCTTTAGATCTTCAGGCTCAGTTAAGAAACAAGCAGATTTTACAACATACATAATTCCATAGTACCATTTAAAATTTTATTATTTGATATTCAATTATGCATTATTTTATGCTTAGATCGTCCTATTCATCGACTTACACAGAGTTACCGTGGTCTAGTGGTTAAGGAATTGGACTGGGCTCGAATCCCGCCCAGCCGGATGTAAAGACTGTCGGGTTGGGGAAGGCAACGAGAGGTCACTCTGGCTGAGCAATAGGCTACGCTCGAAATCGAGTATGCCACACAAAATATAAAAAATTGACTTTTTCAGCCACATTTCAGTTTTGACCAGTTATGACTTTTCAGGTTAAAACTCTTGGTTTCAGTTTATTTACTGGACTTTGGATAGCAGCAATGATACGCTTGCAAAGTACATACACGCTGCTGATTAAACCCTTCAGTGCACCGTGTTACCGTTTGATAGTAATAGAATCACAGAGCACGTTTTGTTTGTGCCTTTCGGGGCATCTTCGTCTGGTTTCCAGCTTGCGATTGAAGAAGCAATCACAATGAATGAATCAACCATGGATTACTTGTTTAGTTGCGCCTCCCTGTGAGATATAAAGTTCGACTTAGAAGTAATCTTAGTTTTGACTTTCTTCTTCTTCTGCAAAGAAAGGGGGAGATATATAATGATCGTGTAATAATCGGAGGGAAATTAATTGATCTGTATCACAACAGAAAAAGGGTGTTAAAATCAGGGGAAGATGTATTCCGCAAAACACAAACCATCTACAGGGCTAGAACAATATCTTCATGAATCTTGAATGTAAGTACTAGAAATATAAAAAAATATGACGATACTTTGATGAGAAAATATTTGTGATTTATATGTTTAAATTGCCCCTAACTATTCTTATGGAAAGCTGTGTTTCCTCTGCCCAATTATCAAGTTTGAAACGTAGCTCAATCAACAAGAACTCTCAAATACATTCGAGTCCATGACAAATGCCCTTTTATAATTACGTAGAGTTTCAAAGATACGCTGTATTTGAAAATAGTTAAGATACAGAATCCAAATGGCTTGTCTCCTCTTCTCCGCGAATATACTACACTACCTTACCACTGTAAGGTATTGAGTTACTTTGACAGAAGTAGAAATAAAAAGTAAAAAGAAAAATAGATGTAATCACAGACAAAAAAATAAAGGTTTACAAGAAAATGGCGATTGACATTAGATTGAAAAGTGTCAAGATCATAAGTAAGAGGATGGCAGTCTACAACAGTGTTTAAGTCAGATTTCAGTTCTACAGCCATTCTTTCCTGGGATGACACTCAGTCCTGTGATGCTCTACTACAACTAGAATATAAAGTAGTATCATCAGCAGAAATTGCAAGGTGATGCAGCACAGAATCTGACAGATCAAATTAATAAAAACTGGGGGACATAAAAAAGAACCTTTGGGGACTCCAGCACTTTCAGAAAACAAATTATACGAATATATGTAAACAGGTCATCGTTGCAGTGCTGTTACAAAAGGAGGCTCTGCCTTACAGGCGCAAAACTGCGTGTTAAATTCTATGATAGAGGTCTGAGAATGAGTGTTGCATTAAAAATGCAACTTGAGAGAACTTGACTATTTTCTGTAAACAAAGTCATGGAAAGCCTAGGTCAATTTTGACTCAAAACGTTTTGTACACAACACTTGCATTGAACGGCTATCACTACTCATTGATCAATGTAATCAATACCTGTACAAAATACAATTTCATATGTTTATAATAACATCTGATAAAGCTGCAATGCTTTTTCTATAAGGTACCAGCCCTATTCTTATAGCCATTATTGCCACCATCAAATAACTGTATTCCTATTGCGTGATATTTTTACGTTATTGTTTTATCATTAACTCTATGCATGCCTAGTTCATAGTTGCCAAGGGACTTCCAAACTGCGTCATCAATGATTCATTTTCAAATTGTGTTGCCAAGGCACTTGGAAGTTACGTCATCAACCACTCATTACTAGATTCCTGATCCCTGGAACTGGAAAGAAAATATTAGAATGGTTAAATGTAATAGTGTACAAATCTTGGCTTCTCTCAGATCAAAGATAGAACGAAGACGACAGATGGTCTTCAAAACTTAGCACATGTCATTTTAAAATCCTAGACAACCTGATTCACATACATAATGAAGTTGAAATGTGATGACAATCAACCTGAGCAAAGTAATAATGCCACACGTTGAAAATATCTTGAATATGTTCAAACAGAGTAAATATTTTACGATCGAGATGACATCAATATGTTCAAATCATGCAAAGCTGTTTTAGAACCCCCATTAACGAGTTTGTGAATCGACGAAATGCACACAAACCTTATGCTATCTGACATACTTAGCAAAAGTAATTAAAATACAAAAGTTCTATGTGGTCGTTTGCGCATTATTAGTGCTCAAAATAACGACCGGTGATAGGTGAAACGTGTGGAAATTGAGACAACCCATAAATGCACTTCGTCAACTATAGGAAAACACCGACTTGTATTATCCTGTTGGGAAATGTTGTTCTTTTATCGTTTTTATGAAGGTTATGCATCAAAAACTCAAATGGCCACGTACTGGCTTTCGAAAGGCTCCTGGAAAGGTTTTACAGTATAAAAATCTTTTTGGGGCTTTGCCGCGGACCCCATTGGGATAATTAATAACGCTCAATACTCCTAGTTGTGATAATGAAACGCTCGGCTGACGTCCAGTGTGACTGGGAAAAAATCACCGATGATAAAATTTGTCCTTACTTTGATCATTATGTATTTTTCACGAAGGTTGGGACGAGGTAGCCTCCAACTCCTAGATTTTCTTGAAAAGGCTATACAAACCAAATAAAACAGATTAAATATGAGACTAAGGACGAATGTCATACAAGGAATGTAATAAAACCTAAAGTAGAGATTTTGTGTCTCAGGAAGAAGAGTGAAAGAAGAATATCGGAAATAGGAATTGGAGAGTCGGGGTGGCATTCTACAATGATGATCATGTTGCTAAAGACATGTTACGATTTATATTTTTCATCTGGGAAATAATCAATGCTCGTCAGAGAAGCTTATCTAAAACTTACAGCTTTAAAAAATTTACAAGACTAAGTTGAGTAAACACTAACATTTCCATCTATGGATGATAATCCTTGATTTTACATTCAACCATTTCCTTTGCAGATCAGAAGAGATCTTTACTGCCCTTTGTAATTCTCTGGTTATTAATAGAAAAACTCAATGTTAGCGTGTGATATTTATATATGTAAGTCCTTCACGTTTCATTTAACATCTATAAAACTGCACTACTGCAAAGTCCTCTATTTTGCACTCTGAGGAGTGACGAAAAATGCTTTTCAGTGCTAAAATGTTGTTGCTGTTTCGTACAGTTTTATTGTTTTGTACCACCAACAAAATTTTTGAATATCTCAAGCAACGGTACACTAAAGAGCAGATCGGAGATCTGAACCAAGGTCTAAAGCTGAGAGGTAAGGTAAGGACTGCAAAGTCCTCTATTTTGCACTCTGAGGAGTGTCAAACGAAAAAGCTTTTCAGAGCTAAAATGTTGTCGCTGTTTCGTGCAGTTTTATTGTTTTGTACAACTAACAAACTTTTTGAATAATCATCTTTCTCCAATTGTTAATTAATTATCTGACGCAGCCATTTTTAAGACAACCGATTTGATTAGATGACAAACAACTGTTGTTACTTGTGTTGTTGCTTTTCATAAACAATCACATGTTTATTCATGGTGTTATTTGTTCATGAAATTCATTGTACAAATATCTGTCAATAAGAGACACTTTATCTAGACTTGGCTAACGACAAGTCTGATGTGCAGTTTTTACACCTACAAGCGTATCTTTCTAGGTCAAATCACGCAATGCTCTCATTGCAGGGAATGATGAATTGAGTACTTTTGCAGTAGCATATGATAGCTTTGTGGCTTAGCATAAAGTGACACTGTACCATGCTTGAACAAAATTTAGAAAATTTAATAGCATAAATTCGCCATCTCTCAAAGCATTCCTTTTCTATATCCCTGCCATTCACTTTAAACTCAATGTTAATTGATAAAGTTTCATAACGTATGATAAAAACTTGGAGTAGCATGAACTTAAATTGCAGACTAGATGCACAGAAGGGATACTTAGCAGTTAAGATAAGCGATTGGAGCTCTAAATTTGGTCACTTTATGGAAATGAAGAGGAAAAAAGAGGTTGTCACATTGTGTCCTAGAAATTTTTGTTGTATTCATGATTGAATGATTGATGAATTATTTTATTTTAAATGATTTTACTCATTATTCCACAGAGATACCAGGTTTCTCAATATCAGATGTTTTATCAGCAGATCATTAATTATTCCATTTACAGCTTAGTTCATTGCTTCAATGAAAGATACATTAATGCCTTCCTTTCTACCTTATATGCAATTAGGCGTGTTGATCCTTAAAAAGTCGTAGAACATTGTAGAACATTCTGAAAATATTTAGTGTGTTATATAGAAAATTCTAGAACGTTCTGGAAACATTTGCAGAACATTATAGAATGTTATGGAAAGTTGTAGAATATTCTGGAAAGTTAAAGGACGTTCTAGAAGAATCCAGATTTAATTACCCTGATGCCTAGTTAAGTCAGATGAAGCCTGTTGAATGACATTTTTACTAAGTAACATAAATTCACTGGCCTATGTGGCCTTATTGCAAAATAGAGAATAACTTAACAGTGTCTAAAACCATTCCCCTGATAACCTCATAACCCTAAAAGGACAAATGCCAATCAATTTTATGTAAACTTTCCTTGATTGAAATACAACGCCGGTCGCGCTTACATCTTGTCCCGGTCAGTTCGTAAATAGCATCAGGACTGAAGAATCTAGCTGCAACCCGACACCTGGGGTTGGGGTTTAACACAACTTAAGGGGCTGATCAAACCTGATAGGATGTCAAACGTTATGACATTACAACGGTGTTTCTATCAATTGTTATAACATTCCCCTATTTTTTTGTTTACAGCAATATGTGACTAATTCGTGTCACTAACATGATAAAGAAAGAAAAATTGAAGTTAAGTGATTTATCTTAGCAATGAGCTAATTAACTTAAAATGGTGTGGCAACGATGTGAATGAGGCAGAACTCCGGCCTGTGAACTCTTCAGATGCTTTCTCTTTCAAAGACAAGTAAATTAGAATCGGCTTGAAATTCGTGGTGAAGATTTTCTAAACACTCGAAAGTGGAGATTCGTGTTTAGTAGAGGAACTGGGAAGATTTTGTATATGTGTAAAACAGTCATTTAATAACATGTTGTTCGAAAAGAATTGCAGTGTGAGTAAAAGAACTTTAACTCTTCAGTGGTGCACATGGGCGCAGATCGCTGTAAGAATATGTGTGTTGAGGGGGGACCAAAGGATTAAACTTAGACATTTTTGAGCACAAACGTGAGGGGATAAGGCAGCTGTTGTCCCAAAGAGGGAGAATGAGTCCCCGTCCTCCCAGAATCTACGCCCATGGTTGTGCAAGAAAATGATGTTGCAAGAAACTGAATGTGCCTCTCATCCTCCCGCAAGGGCAGTTCAATACAAGCTGTTGCAGTCTTGTTACCAGTTTGTAGAGGAAAAACACCTGCCCCATTATAATTCGGCGACCCTTTAGTGGATTCTCATCTGTTATTCTTGTCGGTTTTACAGCAGTGTTGTGGATGCAAATGCTAGGGCTTTGCTAGAAGTAACAATGTTGAAATTCATTGTGTCTTGAAGCTTTCACAGGTAAAGAGAAGAGTCAGAATGTGTCTATGGTGCTAAATGTTTCTGAGAGAGTGCGCTCTTCATAAATTCTAATATGAAACTTTCTTGTTACCAGTGGTGTAGCAAGCGATTATTGCGACCAGACCCAGTCCTCTTAGTCTCCATTTGAAAGGAATATTTTAGAAAGAAGTAAGCCGCTAATGGATGCTTTGAATTGTTTTTACGCCATTAAGTGTTCCATCTCTGAATTAAATATCAAACATTATGATCAATATATACGACAAACTCTGGTACAAAATTAATAGTTTTTTAAAAATCAAAGAACCATAATGAACGATCATTTTTAGGATTTCTGGAAGAATGAATTATTTACAATGGTCAAAAGGAGATTCCTCTATAAAATAAGACGCTTATAAAGGGGCCTTGGGTTAAATACGACTGCAATGATAAAGACGATGATGATGATCATGATGATGACTTTAATGAGAAAGAAGATCATGATGATAGTGGTGTTTATGATGATGATGATTATGATAGTCATCATTACGATCGTCATAAAATAAAATAGAGTTTGTGACGATAAAAATAAAACTTCTTTCGTTACAAATATCTATAGTAAAGAAATAATTCCATTATTATAAGTGATAAAGTAAAAGTTTTTGGGATGTTCTTTGCGATATTCTCTAATTGGAGTCGATAATCAAGATTCTCCTGGTTAAATTTTGTCCATAGTTTTTCGAGCAAGTTCAAATTTTGTCGGTCGAAAATGAGTCAGCTCCCTCCCTCCACCTCCAAAAAAATTGTCCCGCACGCTTATGATGATGATAATGATAATGATAAATAGATAAGCATATTTTTATGTAGGCCCTAAATGTGATGAAATCCTTTCATGTTTGTTCCTTTTAATTTAACGTAATTTATGCTTTATAACAAATAATATCAAATCAAAATAACACCGCATAGACGACAAGCTTATTTTCTCTATAGATTTTCTGCACTTGAAAACCTTTCCTTTAGACGCTGCAACTTTAATGCAACCATTGATTTTCTGGACAACCTTCCATATTGGGTCAATTCACATTACACAGGGAGGCTAGTATCAAACTTTTCTCAGAGTGTAATGTCGATTTCCTCCATCAGATGATTTTGACTAAATGTGTTGACTACAAAGAATGAAATACATTATCAAAGGTCACTATATCTCAGTTGCTAGAGTAGACCTGCTAGATAGCGAGGGTACAAAAGTGGTATTCCGATTACGACATAGATCTATTCCTATAGCAATTTTAAAAAACGTTATCCAGATCTCTCTTTATGTACTAGTGATGCATGAAATGTTACGTATAAGTAAAGATGCCAACAGATTTTGACGCCTGACCGTTCCATTTCTTTATACAACATTAAATAATATCTGCTAATAGAACACGAATAGCAAGTAGACGATTGAGTAACGCTTTGTGATGCATTTTAGTACCTCAAGAGGGCTCTGTATCTGTTTGTATCTGTTTCCTAGTGCCTTAATGATATTGATATGGAGTGAGTATTCGAGTTTCGACAGTCTTGGTTTTTCCTTTCCTCAGTTATGTAATACAGCCTGTTAACCTTTACATGGCATATCATTGATGGTTAAAGTCAACTCATGCCATAATTCTAAATGGTTCTATTGTAATGACTGGCTGAAAACATAACATTTGATAAAATTGTCAACAGTAAGGAAAGGAAATCTAGTCTGTTATTATGGCCGCTGTTTGGTAGTAGAAATTGCTTTTCTGTTGCAAAAGTCGTATCCGCGATAGAATAAAAACAGAAAATTATCAACAAAAAATATTTTAATTCTTTTTGTTTCCAAGACGACAACCATTCCCTTGAAATAACGTTCCCTTGGACCTGTTTATCTCCAAATAAAGTAGTGGTTTTATCGTTTACATGATAGTTTTATCGAAAGATTTCCATTTCAAGTGAAATTCCTCTTCGTACAACATGCTGAACCTTAATGTCTGTTTATAAACATAAGCCATGCGGTTCAACGAGATAGCACTATAATATCAATGACCATCTGCCTCTCTTTCGGCGTATTCAGGGACGTAAGATAGATCTCCAAAGCCGTAGAGCGGTCCTTAGGTCACGGACAAACTCTACCGACAGGAAGTGCGGTGGAAAGAGTCCCGTGCACTTTTGTCTACGCGAATTTCATACAAGGAACTTTGTCAGTGAAATATTTCTCCTCCAGCTTTTATCACCCGCCTTTAATGTCAATGCTGACTATATGGACACCCCCACATTGCCGCTAGTGGTGGTGTACAATGCTCGGAGACGTAAACTGACAGAAGATAAGAACTCAATCTGTTGTATTATGTCTCGCTAGAAACTCGGTTGTAAGATGAGCACTTGTCAGTCAATGACATGTCAAAAGCAATTTTGAGCAATGTCGTGTCCATCAGGACCCACTTTAACCACCACCATCATCAGAAATTGATCATCAAATTTATGTCTTAAGAAATCGTGTGAAGGATAGAGAATATAAAAGCCATTAAAGTTAATAATCCCTATAGTATATTTCTTGTATATGGTATGCATACCATGTATGTATATTTCCTGTATATGGTATGGTGGTGTTTCGCTTTGATGTCTAGTATTGTATCATGATTGTTCTATTGGAAAGTTATCTGAATCCTTCAACTCATAAAATTTGAAGGAAAGGAACTAGGCAAATCGCGCTCATTACAGTAGTAGACGTGGTGAACGTGACACATTCCAAATACACTCTCTGCCTAGCTTCACTTTTTCCGGCCTCCCCGGGACTACTTACACTTAGCTCTGTTTATTATGACAAAAAGACATCCATGAAGTATTACGGCTCCTGAAGAGAATCAAGAGAGTAAAAAATAATAAAAGCAAGTTATACAGCACTAAGTTTTATTCTATGTTCTATGTTGTGCGATATCTGTCAACTTTTATCACACTTCTAACACATCTACTAACTTTCTTTACCATACTTTTTAGTGATTCAAGAAACTCTTAACAGATGGAACCCGGCTGATAAAATCTGATTAACTCTGATCTCACGCTAAAATTTAAGGTAATAAGAAATAGGACTTTAAAATATATTAGTGTACCTTCACATGATATTTTATCTCAAGTTTGAAGAGATACTCGAGAAAAGAGAACATGTTACCATCGGGATTCGAACTCGGGACACGCGCACTCGAGTCGTGCTGCTCTACAAACGGAGGTATGGTGACATTTTCACTTTCCTATGGTATCTCCTTAAACTTCATATTTTAAATCCTCTCTTCTCTATATTATTATCTCTCCAACTGTACTTATAACCCCTGAAAAAGAGCACGTCACGAAATTTAGCTGGTAAAATTTTAGTACCAGTAAACGCTTATGACTATCTCCCGATCGCAATGTTAACAGAGATCAATGGATGGTAGGGTGGTGCATGTCCCATGATTTCTCTACTTTTTGGTTCCGTATAATGTTTTGCTTTAAACTATTTTAATCTCTTTTATGAATTATACAAATGTTATCGTTCATTGCCTATCTAAAATAACTGCAACTGCAATGTCTGAACACTAGTCCAATTCACCGTTTGAGGAAACTTCTTTGATGTTTCAAAGTTTTAAATTTCTGCAAAGGCAATGTCATCCACATTTTTAAGGACATTTTGATGCCGCTAAATTTGTTACTGTAGGTACCAAACATATTGTGTCGCAACCAACATGACGGTGGGGGGATCTGGTGAAACAATCCATATGAAGGGCCCACTCAAAAGAAGGGCACCTGTCACAAATTATCATGGCCATTGGCAGATTCGGGTCATAATATTTTTCTCTCCCTCTTAGCAAGTATTAGCAGACACTATGCGCGAGATTTATGTCAAGTCGACCCTTGGGAGAACGATGAGGTAGTGACATAAATATCCAGCCTTTGTATCCATCATGAGAAACTTATGAAACTGAATGTTTGAACAATAACGGAGGGGGGGGGGGGGGTAAAAGCTCGTTCTTTGGCTGAATTGCTTGAGGCATTAACGCTTTATTTTTTCATATTTTACCCAATCATCGAAAGGAGAATGAGTGGCCACATAAAATATGTACATGTTTGGCACTATTTAGAAAGTAAGGACACAGCCCCATGGCCAGGGACAGAAACATGGGGGGGGGGGACCAGTCGTACAGTTGGAAATTCAATCAGCCTAAACAATTCTCCAGATTAAATTTTAATGCTTTTCAAATTAGTAAACATGGAAGTTTCAGAATGTTTAGATTGACAACCAAGCAACGGCTGTCATTTAATTGCAATTAATAGATGGTCACTAATCAATTGATAGCAATTAATAGATGGTCACTAATCAATTGATAGCAATTAATAGATGGTCACTAATCAATTGATAGCAATTAATAGAT
>JAAAKL020014090.1:0-12127 GCA_010016065.2 Carybdea cf. marsupialis auct. non (Linnaeus, 1758) | reverse complement strand
AAAGGTGATTATTCAGGGAGAAATCCTCTTAGACACAATGTTTAAAAACAATACAATTTCTTGCAAAAAAAGAGAACAAATTCAATACCCTACACTACCTGAGTAGACACATGTTTGAAGCAACCACTGTTAGTCAAATCAACTATCCTTACAGGAAGGCCTTTCCCTATGATCTGATATTTTACGAGAAATTCTAGAGATACCTGAAATTTCACTTTGGGGCATACAAGGCAATGAGATGCTTTTGATATCCCAGTGAGGAAGAACACCTAACCCTGAAGTAATTTTTGGTAAGTTGCAAAGGCCATCATGTTTAGCTCACGCCTTGATACAGGGGAGGTATATTTTTGAGAATGTTTCTACTCCTATTCTCTAAATGAAGTTGCAAAGGCCATCATGTTTAGCTCATGCCTTGATACAGGGGAGGTATATTTTTGAGAATGTTCCTACTCCTATTTTCTAAATGAAAGGGGACATTTGTCTCTTAGGGGTTGAGGCAATGGCTAATGGCAAGAATTTGGGAGTTTGAGGGCTTGATTGACCTCTACATCTAATTCTATTTCATACATCTTCTTCCAATAGCATGGGTCAAAATAAAATTCTGAACATCCAATATTTCCAATCATTTGGGAATTTGTCAACTCAAGCCAACTCTGAAAAATGCCAAAACATCTGACATCTATGTTGTGAAGGAAAATTTGTGTTTTTAACCAGACGGATAAATATCAGTCTACCGAGACATAGCACAACCACAAATCACTCCTCATGAGCTACAAGCATGGCCGCATTCATCAATCTGCATGATGTAGGAGAAACAAGAATGTAAATCAACAGATGATTGTTTATCCACATGAAGAAACTTAATAACCAGAAGGTTATTACCCATATAGGATTATACATGATGAAGTTGAATCCACTGATGCTTTGCTACGAGATGGTTTAGAAAAGTAAAAAAACCGTGGACCAATAAATATGAAGCACCATTAAGGCTTTAACCTGATAAGGGGAGAGGAACCAACTCAGCCAACTCAGACAAATACTTATCAAAGTAGTACATGTAGAGAAGACTTAAAGATGCAACATCTCTACGGTGAGACAGAGGTTGAAGTGTGCGGAACCGTGGACTGATAAATACTTAGCACTATTCAGGTAGTGTTCAACATTCGATACACTGTGTCCATTACTTAAAAACAGGATTCTGGTGAAGCATTTGTCATGGATCAAGATAACGTTTAGAGTATAACAAATGGATTTCTAATGGTACTGGCAGCAAAATAAAGGTAGAACTTGTCTATTTAATTGCTGCTTGAGTATATGCCATTGAGACTACTTTTCTGTTGCTGATTTGTATTTCCTGACTTATGCGTGAATTTCAATTTCGAGTATTGTTGTGAATCATATAAGTCATCCCAAAGTGATCAACCAGATATTTCCAATGCCTGTTACCTTTGTCATAAACGGTTTTGTAAGCTGAAGTTCATCGATCGTCCTGTATATTTCTGTTGACTTGTCAAGAAGTGCTGACATAAAACCTTTGAATGATCTGATTTTGAAGGTATAAATGCGACAAACAAGTCCTACCTCTCACTCATTTTTATCTAATCAGTAATAATAACATACTGTTTCATTTATTATTGAAACCTGTGAGCATTGATTTTTTGCTCACACCCTCGTGAGTTACTTTCTCTCACTGCACCTTTGGAAAGGGAAAGGGAAAGTCCAGGATACTGACAAATATGTCTAAGATGGTAAATGTATACCTGAGAAACTCGAAGTAATTGTTATTTTTGTCATCACAGATCTTGTTAGAAAGCAGCATATGTAAGCAATCAACCGCATATGTCCTCTACATGCACTTTCTCATTCAGACTTGTTCTCACTTAATGGCTATGACATCATAGCAGCAATACTTGTCAAAGCCAAAACTTGAAACCTTCAGTGATCTTCCTTGTTTACATTTTATGATTACACTTTGTCAAGAAAAGATCCATGAGTGTTCAGTATGCCACAGTGTCAAGCTGTCAATCGTGACTAAATGACAGGGTTGCATAAGATGAGTCATCTTTGTATCCCCAACCCTAATCACCTGAAACATATTAAGTCAATGGACCAAGCAGAGAGGAATAGAATCAATGTTTGGTTAAGGACATGGATGAAGCATCAATTCTTGTAACTTCTTTAGAGATAAAGTACTGTGTGAAAGCCATTTTGCCCAGAAATGTTCAAAGAGGACTTTGCAACAAAATTGCTTAGCTAGAAGTGTCCAAGGAATATGTTAAGCGATGATGCTGTACCTACCTTATTTGATAACAAACACAAACAGGAAGTCAAAAAAGCATCAAACAAGCAAACAGAGTTCATAGAGATATGATAGGAATCAAGTAAGTTGTGCCATCCTTTTTCACTTTTGTCTTACCAAGATTATAACGTAAGAAACACATTAAGAGTGGTCTGATGGATATGTTTGAAACATCTTAAATGGGGGGAGGGGGTTACAACACTTAACGAATATGATTGTTGACCATAGAAAGGTCATTATTTTGTCATTATTTATCAATGAAAGTAACACTTTTTTCATTATTTAAAAAAGATTTGTGGGTGTGCTCATCAGTGCCCAGAAATGGGTATTGCCTCTGGTGCGTTACATGATGTGACTGACAAAAAGCACTTATAAAACAAATCATAAAACTTTTCACACATTCTTGATACTTTGACCCCAGGTGCCTCTCAGGAATGATGTAACAAAAGGACAGGAAGAGAGTGTGGCATATATTCTAAAATATTATGTATGCACCACAAGACTTGATGAAACATCAACACACCCTATTTTAGTAGTGTTGAGGACTTAATGATTTGAAATCATCTGGGTTTTATTCAACCCAACTCTCCAATACAAATATGGTTTAGTCTAATACTTGACTTTGTCATTGGGCACTACACAGTGAATAAAGCTGAGATACCATCATTTTATATACGCATGGAGAGAATGCACGAAAAACCTAACAGAAAGTAGGCCTAATGTCAAACTTTGCCTCTACAAAACTGCTCCAAAAAATTTTTTACAAGTTTATTGAAGACACCAGTAACAAAATATTGTATTTGTGACAATTAAAATGTTGCGTCAAGTTACTTACATCAAGAATATACTCTTGGATGATGGCTTGAACAACGATCCAACAAAGAGAGTAGAAAAACAAGCCACATAAATCCTTAGGTCCATTCGTATAGTGAACGTCGATTTTGTCACTCGATTCTATAAGAAAACATAGGATAACAAAAAACAATGAAATATATGCAATGAAAAAATTACCTGCATAGGTATTTAGATCATCAGCAACAATAACATGGTTTTCAACTCATCAAGTAAATCATCAAGTTTTCTTGCAAATACTAGTGTTTAGTTGAGCAGCTTTTTGTAAAACAAGGTCTGGGAATACTTGACTTCTGACTTACTTGCATCAGTCAAAAATTGTGAATGATTCTCTAGTGCACATATACAGAGATATGTAACATTGAGTGCATTTGGGCCCTATCTCATTTTAGTGCCTTTTTAGAAGCATACATAGATAATAATCTTTTAAAATGAAAAAATCTATTTATATGCTATCAACAGACTCATGACATTTATTCTTGAATATAGATGGCACTGAAGGAGTCAATGATTGTGAAAAAAATCCATTCCCTGTTGATACTAAAATTTGATGTTTAGTGAAGACAGGCTGCCCAGTTGCTCCTGATTCAATATGTATAATGGTGCAGTGTTGATTTTATTAGTTTCAAATGATTTATGAATGTTCTTCTGGACTGTTTGCCACCATATAGGTAGGAAAATGCATAACAGAATAAAAACATAGGGGCACAATGTCCAAAATACTTGTTTTAACAAAGAGTTCAGCATTGTGGATGACTTTGACTTTTATATGTTCATTGTATATAGAAGATCTTTCAATAGCTAAAAATTTCACAATTTTCGAATAAAATTGCTCACTTCTGACCTTCTTTGCTTTGCTTTGAAGATTAAGTTTCAATACAATAATTAAAGTCTCCATATGTGTTCATCTCAATATGACTGATTTTATCCTTACTTCTTTACACCTGAAATAATTTGCACTGGCACTACTGACCTCAAGTCGCTTTGTCATTTATGTTAGGTCCAAAATATAATCTTCAAAACTGGTACCAGATGTTACTGCTGTTTCTGATTTCTCCATGTAAACTTATTGTGAAAAATTACTTGTACTCAAGCATTCTGACAACTTTTTGCGGAAAGTGGTCTTCTACAGTAAGCTTCAGAATGTCAAAAATATAAAGCATAGTTAGCTTGCATTGTATTCCCAGATAGGTGCCTATGACCAATGACTAGATACCATTCTATTTCTCTATAGAATCATTTAGGGGCAGTTGTTCATGGAATTGCAAGGGTGTGCCATGTTCATTCTGCCACTGTCAAGGGTGTAATCAATGAAGGTTAAAAAGACCACAAAGTCAAAGTTAAACATCATGATTGATGAGTTGAATAAACTTTCTCTAAACTCATTTTTGTACTCACATTTTAAATACCATTTAGTAATGTGGCCTTCAAATATAAACTCTGTATCATTAATCATCAATCAATATACTACATTTTGGTTTTCCATGTATGCATGATAATGCATCTTTAAGGCGCCTGCAGCTTTCAAGTTGGTTTGTTCATGACCAAATGAGAAGATCAATACATATATTTTGGGTGCTTTTACTCCACAATAGCATACAGGGTCTCTCCAAACAACTATCAAAGTTGATTCTGCTCATTCCTCTGCACCACTATAGTCTCTCAAATTAGGTATCTCCCAACTGCACCATTGTCACAGGGAAGGATTTTTCCTAGTTCTTTGTGAATAGGAACCTATCTGTATCTGTAGTTTTCTTTAGTTGATGTTCTTATCAGAAGTATTTAATATATTTATGATATTATTTATGATTGTTTCATTACAAAGCATTAAAATACTAGCACAAATCTTCCAATCTTCCCTTAATATAAAACAATTTTACTTCTTCCATTTAAAGTCCTGATTTTCCCAGAGGTATGAGTTGGACTTCAACATTTAACACTTAAAATACCAAATCAAAATGTTTTTCTACACAATACAAAACCTTGTCACCAATTATTCTTATGTACTATATAAAATTGTTTCTAAGTGATATAAAACTTAAACAGTGGAATATGTGGTTTTTTACCTTTTTGAGAATAAAACATTATAATAAATGATTCGACTGACTGATGGCGTAAAAGCATTGATTCTCCATTTCCAGTCCACATTGTTTAAGGAAAGTCATAGAAGAAACAATGACAGGTTTTTTTTCAATCTTGATGTTCATATTTACCATGACAAACCACTTACATATTGTGAACTTGTCAGATTGGGTAGGTTTGAAACAACTACATACAAACGTAAGATGGGATTACCACCACAACACATGACAGCCATTGAATCATTGTACTCATCAGTAAAAACATAGTCCTTAAATCAAAGCATAAACATTCAGTAAAAACCCAGAAATTTTCATTAAAGCTGGTACATGTATAGGAAGACAAATGATCATCACAATTAGAAGATCATCAATTTACCAGTTTCATTTTTGACCCTTGTCACGTTGTGCTGTGCTGCAATGAAAAGCTGGGCAAGTCCTTGTGTAGCCTGTAGAGGGAAAAGACATAAATATTGCATTGGATGATCAAAATGGTAAAAGAATAGTAAACAAGTTTAAACTGGGTGAACCCTGCCATGCAAGGGTAAGCACCTGCTAACAAATTTTTTGTAACTATCCACTGAAATAGCCTAGAGCTGTGTTACAGGAATATTAAAATGGTTGGCACTGCACAGCAACATATAATCTGAGATATACTATTTGCAAAATGAATTTTGACTCACAGGATATCAAGCTATTGAGAAAGGTATGAACTGTTTATGATTATGACCAAGATGATTATCATTTTCTACTACTTATGAAATTATTAGTATTAGTTGCTACTATGAAGGTATATGGTACAAAGTGGTATAACTGGAACATTAAAGTGATAGGCAGTGCCAAAAAGGGCACTTAAGTATTTCTTTTGTTAACATATTAATACCAGGTAGCTGTGATCTATTGGATAATCATGCTGCCTTAAGTTGCTAAGGGTCAGGGTTTGATTACCCAAAGTGATACTAGCGAAGTCAGGAAGGGCACCAGATGGAGTATGCTCCAGTAAAGCCCAATATATATGGACACTGCCCTTTCCCCTTCACGGAGAGTGTTGAGAATAAAAAACAGCATTATTAAAACACTAGATTAATAGAAGCACTTTGGAATTGCATTGAGTTTGGAGGCTTCAGAGGCCCTGTATTCTTTCAAGTTCAAAACAGATGTTATCTTTGAATTCCTCATCTATTAGCCTTAAAATAACATTAAAAAATACGGCCAAACAATTTGGCCAGCTAGGTAATCTTCCTGGGTGATTGTAAGTACCATATTTTACCACTTCCTACTTAATGCTGAAAATAAGGTTCCAGAGTCATCATTCTGTGACAGAATACATAATTGACAGAAAAATAAAGGATATAACCAAGCCATCATCACTACTAAGGGGGGGTAATATTAGAGACGAAGATGATCTTGAACCATGCCACAGTGCAAACGGGGTTTCTCTTTAACCAAAGGCAATAACAGAATGAAGCTATGCCACTGATGATCGTTTGCCCTTCTCTAGACTATAGACGAATTACAATCCTTCCCTCAAGACCAGACGTGTTAACATGCACTACATAAACTTGCACAGCTTGCAGATTTATATAATACATCGAGCACATATCTGATGAGTGTTACTTATATTTGCATTGGTAGAAGGAACACATTATGTGATTCCTTGAATAAACTATGAAAAAAGTGGTGATAGTTTTATATTATGTTGCAGGACCAGTCTTAGTCTACGGCATGGGCCTATGATTTATGTTATGACATTGCCCATTCAGCTACTTCATAAGTATATCTACAGCTCCAAATTTTTTCATTTAAAACGAACTTAGATGTCCACTGTCAACTCGGTATGGTGGTTATATAATAGTTTCTCCCAGTCTATTGCATACAAGCTTACCCGAGTCTCTTTACTAACAATATTCACTAAAACATTACACATCAGAACGTGGCATTCAAACAAAACAAGCCAATCAAGAAGAGCAGTGTGCAAAATGACGAGGAAACCTCAGTTACTTTCAACCTCAAGTTCTATCTACAAATCCTTGTATCCTCCATCAAATGGATCTTATCTTGCTACATCAAACTATTTGCATCTTTCAGAATTAGTGTTGGGTTTTATAACTTGTTGGATAATTATTGTCTATTAATCGCATATATCTTGTAAAATGTTAATGATGAAAAGACAAAATGTTCATTTACTCTGACATAGTAAAACACTCTAGATAAATAGTATCTCTAGACCAAAGCCGATGTATTCACATTGGGGATTTAAAAACGACTGAAGGGTTCTCGTTGTCGTTCACAATATAAAATACAAATGAATAGTCCATGATAACCTCTTAACATAGCAACATTCAGCCGCCGGTTGCCTCTAAGTAATGATGGCCAAAATTCTGAGACAGAGTGCACCTGCAAATTTCCTATGTCAGCAACGACTAAAACTCATATAATAATAAAAAACAGTTTTCTTTGAACTATCGAATTTTAGCAATTCAAGACACGACCTTGCTGGCCCGAGGTGGCAATGGTACGGTAATCTCTCTCACCAACGGTAGTAATCACATCACGGATGCTTAGACCTATGATAGATATATCTGGAGTATTCTTCCTTTTCCAACTCCGATACAAGTGAAGGTTACACAAAATTCACAACGAAACCCAGAAGGAAAATGGTGGGTTGAGTTAAATGGAAACAATATCGACAGAACGAAGTTCCTTCGCTAAGAACAAAAACCAACTTGTCCTTTGCTGGTACCCCTAGCAAGGAGGCAAAAGCCGAGGATCGCTTGGTATATTTAGCGACAAAAAAGCAGTCAGGAGGAGACAAGGTTAATTTATATAACCTTATTAACGACGTTCAAACGTATCATTACTAAACGATTTACGAAACTAACACCACTTCCTACAAACCTAGGGCAAGTCAAGTTACCAATATATACAAGTGATGTTTGTTGGAAGTTTACACGTCAGCAGTGAAGAGAACCCAAACATGAATGATACTGAGGCACAAGTTACAAACTTACCTGAAACATTAATCCAATCATTATAACCATACAACCGCAAGAAACAATATCCCCATGGTTTGTGATAATAAACTCATGACTGAAAAATGGGGGGCTTTTACCCCCTTTTTTCCTGAGAGTCATTTTATTCCCTGAGTCTCTTCAAACTTCACCATACAAACCCACGAGGGCTGCCAGCATCAAGAGAAGAAGTGAAGGGAAGTACAACTGCAAAGAAACGGGCCAAAGTCGCTGTCGTCAACACGTTAGCAACCAATGGCTATTCCCATACAGAACGACCACAATACTGGAATAGGTTAAAAAGCCTCTTTCTGAAGAGCGGGAACACTTGAAACTAGAAAAAATCCCATGAGTGAAGCATCAAGTGTTCATTTCCATTTAACAGAGGAGGTTGAGGAAAAAGACCTCTGGAGGGTGCCTCTATGCTTATCAGGAGGTATGATGAGAGATTGGTTGAAGAAAAAGACCTATTTGCTCATCACAACTGCGGTAGACGAATGGCCATTATGGTTTAAACCCTTTGGATGCTTTCTACTCCCAATCACCTACTGTAACAAGCACCGTAATTTATCATGGAAATAGATAAAAACAAGACTGAACAGAAAAAGTTACAACAAGGATATGGTTTAAGCACATCTGTTTTCCTGAGAAAAAAAACAGAAAGAAATACCATGTTATATAGAACTGATTGCCATATTTTTTTTACATCTAAGATCGACTATCTTCTGCCTCAAAATTAAGGAGAAGTTTCGACATCAAGATATTGCATTCTCTTTGAAACACAACAGCTGTGTATTTCCACATTTCGAGATAAGTATAATAACACCTTTGTATTACTCAGCTACCTACAAGTGTTCTTCTATATTTTCGAATTGTTGAGAACAATTACAACCCTTATGTTGTGATGCCCTTTTTATCAGACACCTAAGACTAGCTTCCCATCAGTGACAATGTTTGTACCGTAAAGGTCTTAGAAGTAAGAATGTCCATTTTATGATAACCTCAGCATTTAACATACATGCTTAAAAATAAGCTACCAGCTTCCTCGTGCTTCCTACAGTTACACACCTGCAAACTTCCGTTAAAAAGGGGCAGATTAGGGAAAACTGAGGGAAGGTGCCTCGCCGGCAATGCTGTTTTTATGGGGCGGGCGATAGGGCAATTGCTCGAGCTATTCCACGCTATGAAAACAGCTTGTGTCTAACTGCCCATATTGATCTTGTGGCAGTAAGTGAAAACTTGGAAACTATAGCCACTGGAGGGAATACATTGCCTTGAGAACGCCCGCAGCACGGTCATGCCTCAACTACCTTGCGATGCTTGATGTCATAGGACCCTACAAACTTTATTCAGTGAAGGCCAGTGCACCATCAAGAACCGCCACTGCTGGCTGGATGTGAGAACTGTCCGCGGAACTCTGGGTGGCAAAAGAATGAGCTAAACCATACTTGCTGTACATCATGAGCCCTAACGGGATAGTCAGGACGACTGGACTCGATCATCATCTTGGGAAATTGTAAAATGGCAATGCATCATTAACTGAGAAATTACCATAGACTAGACGATAGACATTGAGAAGTACCTCTCTTAATTCAAGCTGAAGTAGCATTCCTTGTTTATCAATAGATATCTTCTTGATGACTGCAAACTTCAGATATATCCACTCCCCCTCTCATAATCCTCTTTTCAATAATCATTCTCCTTTAACCATTTCAGTTATAAAAAATAAAGTTACTTTTCCAATGCCTGTGATAAAGAAGGATTAACATCAAATCAATGAGAATTTTGTCATTTTTTGTTTCTGCACGGGGCATGGAGGAGCTTAGAGCCCAACATTTAATTTAGACTCTCCCGATATTTTTTAACCAAACAAAAAGCGCATCCGAAATTTAGGTTCAGCCTACCCCGCTTAGAAATGGAGTTTTATTGTATAACTAGTTAGCGTACTATTACGGAAGTTGCCAGTTGGACATAAGGATGTTTGGCTTTTCGTGTTAACAAATCACAGCACACTCGAATAGCTTCTGAGAACTTAATTTCCTTAATGACGACAACCCCGATCTGGTGAGAGCAGCAGCTTCTCACTTCTAGGTATCTCAAAATATTCCCTTAAATAGAAAGTGAGCTCAAGTTGAGATTCCTTAAAAAGTTCTGTAAATTAGTTTACTCCATCAGTTTATCGTTGTCCAATTCTGCAGATTTCCTCTATATCAACAAATAGGACGCACTCTGCTAGTTAATTTGTGTCATTGCGGCAAGTTTTGTTTCGTCATTTCTGCAACATTAAATCGAAATAACCAGGGGTATAGTTTAATAATGACCTCATAGGAACCTTTAAAATATTGACAGGTCTCATGATGTTTCCGAAGGAAGGGATTTTCAAATACCTTTTCTGAATGCTCATAGATGGCTTTATGAAGAGTAAGCGACCATTTCCTGCTACACGAGAAAGCACTTTCTCTGATTTAAAATGCCTACTTACGTTGAAGGAGATGCATGTGTTTCACCTTGAATTTTAAGACTTTTTAGTGCCTTTCTCAGGACAATACGTGGATAGATACTGCCTTCAGTTGTATCTGAACTATTGAGGAAGGGAGCATTTCCAACTTCTGTGTGTGTGTCTGTAACTAGACCTTGTCCAAACTTTTTAATCTCTGTCTGAAAGATTCCTGTTTCTCTGCATGTTGGAAGCTTGCATTAGTTGTTCCTGTGTATAAGAATAATGGGAAAAGATCCCTTCCTGAGAGTTATCACCCCATCAGCCTTCTGCCTGTTGTCAGCAAGGTATTTCAGAGGTTGATTAATTTGGAGCTGGTGGCTAGTCTTAAGAGAATAGGCCTTTTCTCAGATGTACAGTATGGTTTTCGTTCCTCTAGATCTACTGCTGATCTTCTCACCGTGGTAACTGAGCGAATCTTTAGGACTTTGGATAGATCTGGTTGCTCCAGGGCAGTTTCTTTAGACATTTCCACGGCTTTTGATAAGGCTTGGCATGCTGGTATTTTGCATAAACTTAGAGCTTATGGCATCGGTGGTGACATTTTCGGGATCATTTCATCTTTTCTAAGTGATCGGAATATTGAGATAGTTTAAGATGGTAAGTCGTCTAATTTGTTTTCAGTAAATGCTGGAGTCCCCCAATGTTCTACTTTGGGCCCCACACTTTTCCTCATTTATATTAATGACCTATCAGACTCTGTGCTGTGTCAGCTTGCTAGTAGGGCATCACAAGCATCCTCCCAGGAAAGAATGGCTTCAGAACTTAAATCTGACTTAAACACTGTTGTGGAGTGGGGTAGAACGTGGCAAGTGACTTTCAATGTTAGAAAGACTCAGCTGGTGTCATTTGGCAGATCTCAGGAGCCTTTAATGGTGACTCTTAAAATGGATGGCCCTCTTCTTGAGGAGCTGTCATCATTGAAGCACCTTTGTATTTCTTTTACTTCACGGCTAGAATGGGGGCCTTACCTGACTAACCTAGCTAAATCTGTCTCAAGGAAGGTTGGGGCTCTTTTGCGATCTATGATTTTTCTGTCACCTGACGTTGTGTTATCATTATATAAGGTAATGATCCGACCTTGCATGGAGTATTATTGTCATTTTTGGGCTGGTGCACCTAAGTGCTATCTCAACATATTTTACCGGCTCCAAAATCGAATTTCTCGTGCAGTTGGCCCGGAACTGGCCTGCACACTTCAACCTCACTTCAAAGTAGAGATGTTGCATCTTTAAGTCTTTTCTACAGGTACTACTTTGGTAAGTGCTCTTCTGAGTTGGTTGAGTTGGTTCCTCTTCCCCTCATCAGGTCAAGATCCATTCGGTATACCGAATCTCTTCATGACTTTTCTCTTTCTATTCCTACAACAAACAGAAATTTCTATGCTAAC
>JAAAKL020014089.1:0-12127 GCA_010016065.2 Carybdea cf. marsupialis auct. non (Linnaeus, 1758) | reverse complement strand
CGTTTAACCCTTGAGCATACATACGTGAACCTTATTCTCAGGGGTTTTGTTGGTGCAGTCTTGTATTGGAGGAAGGGGAGTTGATTCAATCTACCCCCATACAATTGTCCCATATTACATAGCTTCGTGCGATTATTATCCAATATATAATCTTTTGTATAACTGTCAATTTCTTTTGCGACAACAAATCGGCAGAGAAGTTCAAATGACAGCGAGTGTCACTTTTCAAAGGCAATGACATGGGTAACCGACATACGTTGAAGCAGTTAGTTAGAAGCAAAAGTTAATATAAAGACCAATTTATCCCTAGAAAGAAAAAGGTGCACGCTTTCTGGTTTACAACAAAGATGCGTTTGTTTACAACAGCTAACAACAGTTTGCCCAATTATAAACTTGAATAACAGGGTGAGGTTTGATGATAACTTTCGTACTACTTTTATTCTTAAATTTCCTAAGGCTGTTGTAAAATTGTGAAAGTCATCGTCAGAACCCTAAAATATGCAAATTCGAATAGGGCGGGCGAAAGCGAGAAAGAACCTGATGTGTAAAAGACGAAGGAGGATGATAAATTTCAAGGTAATACCCTGCAAATTTCCTACGTGTGCATTCGAGTAACCACACTATAACTAACTTTAGTGCTAATAACTAGATGTATTGGAAAGATACCAGAGAGATAGAAATAGACCAGGGTTCGAATCCCGACCGTGAGATCGGTTCTACGTCTCTAATATCTTCGAATATCTAAGACTTTGAATCCAGAGAACAGCTCCTACTTATCTAACATCTTTTCAAGACTTCAAATCCTCTCTTTTGAGAGTCAGTTATTTCGAAAATTTAAACTGATAAATATGGGAATTAATTAATACACATAATTTAGAAGTGAACTACCATTTCATTATTTCTTAAAATGCAAGTAATGCTCAGCAATGGGAACAATTTGTGTACTTCTTACTAAAATCTGTCTCTCTTGCATAATCATAACCAAAGGGGAAAACTTATTGTAACTTACCCGTTGCCATCGCTCTAGCGTTTTCTTGTATTCTACTTCAAAAAAGCTGAAGACGTCATCACAATCCTGAAATAAAGTATAGAAATATGCAGACGCGTTATTTTCAGTCATTTGTATCGGTTTTGCTTGGGTTACTTTGACAGGCAGATCAAGAGTAACAAATAGTAGGAAGGCTGCTGAGCTGCGAAATGGTGACGATCGACTTGTGATTCTAAAAGCTCAAGATCATAATGTAGCTGAAAACAATGAGCAAGAATTCGATTAGCACCTTCTGGATCTTGGCTATTCTAATATAACAGTGATGCCAAAAACGTTCGTCATTTGTAAGAGCATCCACTATTTCGATGATAATCAGTATATAAATATCCATAAAACACTTAAAGAAGCCAATAATGGGTAAGAGAAAGGTGGGGGTAGTGTATGTTCGCGAACATCACAATAAAAGGTAGGGGAAGCGTCTGGTTTATGTTATGAGCAGGATGTACCAGCACTGTACGGGATATATTTTGAAACATGGCTTATCCAAAAAGGCTTCAGATGGTCAATATCAGTGTGACGAGGGGCAAATTCTCTTAATTGTGTATCTCAATCACGATGATGTTTTATAGTACAACAATATGTACAGGAGCAACGAGAATTATATATACAATCATCATCATCTACTAGAATAACTACAGTAAAATGTAGGGCCATATATCTATACTTACTTTCACCGTAATGCAAACTTACCTTTCGCGCAGGGTGCTCAGGGGGATTGTACGTATGACAATTTTTCTTTATAAGTTGCATATCTGCAAAAAAGTCTGTATAGTCGTGATAGCTACCATCCTAATAATCAACCAAAAGTGAAGTAGTCAATGTCAGTACGAAAGTAACAGAAATGTTAACATTGCCAATGATTTCTAAGCTCTATATGCTTTGTATATCATCATCACAACCTTCACCACTACCATCATCATCATTACAATTATCATCATTAAAATTATAATCACTAAAATTATCATCATTATCACCACCACCATCATTATCATCAACACCATCATTATCATCACCACCATAATTATCATCAACACCATCATTATCACCACCACCATCATTATTATCACCACCACCATCATAATTATAACCACCATCATTATTATCACCACCATCATTTTCACCACTATCATTATCAACCCCACCATCACCACGACCATCATTATCACCACCACCATCATTATCATCAACACCATCATTATCACCACGACCATCATTATCACCACCACCATCATTATCACCATCACTATAACCACCATCATTATTATCACGACCACCATCATTATCAACCCCACCATGATCACCACCACCACCATCACCACTACCACCACAAAGCAAATCTACTAGCGCAAGGATATTACACAATTACGATAAAGCCACTCTTGCCATGATATTATCATTATTGACATTTAGATGGCACTTTAATACCTTGACACTAAGTGCCCCAAGCTGCTATAGTTACCTCAAGTTTTCCTTTGATGGTGCTGAAGTCCATCGGGCTCTTGATTATCTTGTAATATCCAGGAGCATCATCAGGGTCGACTTAAATAAAGGAAAACGGTATTCAATGCAAGCAAATTAAAATGCAGTCAAGTATTATGTAACACAACAAAACATGCATGTGAGACATCAACTATAGTGACATTCATGCTGCAGAGTCAACATTGCAGTGCAATTGTTCCTGGTCTTTGTTCATAGATTTTTCAATTGATTCGGAACATTGGCCTATAATCTCGCTCTCTAGCGAAGCTCCCTACCGGAAGCTTTCTGTTGTCCCCTATACAAACTTCACACTAGACTGGTGCTTCTAACCCCGTAGATAGGGCTTGGGTTCACCCAGAATTCTGATATCAATATATAGCACATCAGCGAAACAGCAGAAATGTTTTTCTCACTTTGTTACTCGCAGAAAAAATCTGGGGAACTACACAAACCCCCTTTCAATGCCTTTGCAGACCACACCAAGGCATTCCTATCTTGTGAAGAGACATGGGTATCAAATAATGCTAAAGAGGGTAGGCTGCCCCCTTACATCTTCGAGCATTCTAGAGTCACTCTACGAGACTTAGCAGTGTAAAATTCCTGTAAACGTAGATGAGTTAGATCAATTCAAATTTAGCAGTGGAGTGAAACAAGGTTGCCTTTTTAGTCCAATCCTGCTCGACGTATCCTATCCCCGTTCGTTTACATTTGCTTTCCAAACTTCTTCAGAAAGCTGCCTACTTGTATACTATATCCAATGGCAAACTCTTTAACTGTCAAATCCACGAGCAAGAACACAATTTTGTTACGTCATGATACGTGACCTCCTTTGGCTACGACGAAAGCTTAACTACACACGACGAACAGGCACCGTAACTAGAAGTAATTGCTAACTGAGACGCAAAGAGGAATAAAAGTAGCCGAAAGAAATAGGGTAATCCAGAATGAAGAGAGCCGTCAACACACAATTCCCCGTCTCCACAGAAAACCAAACCGGTAATGAGTGTATCTGTGCAATGGCAACCACATCCGGCCTGATTTGCTCAGTCACAAGACGTACTACTTTCCATACTACAGCAGTCAATCACGGTTGCAACAACGACCTGTAACTAAAGGATGGGTTTCTCTACGACGAGTTGGTGTCTCAATTCATCACATCCGCATGCTTGGCTGAGGCATGATTATCAGGCCGGCAAGAGTTGAGCTTCTCGTCCATACACAGTATTTCCCGAGTCTTCCATAGTATTCCATCGCTAACTTGTTCTTCGAAAGTAAAAAAATGATATGCGAACCTACTAGGAGGCTGATCCCTTTTTCAAGTGGTCTAACAATCATACATGTTTTATGATGAAAAAGAATAACAGAAATTCAAGATCTCATTAAATACTTTACCTGGTCTTGCAAACCATGACGACGCGTTCATTTCTCCTTTTTGCTTGTTGCTTCCTCGATACCTTGAGACGCGTTGTAATAGTCTAGGAAAACATGAGTCCATAGAATGAAGTTTACAAGTTGCAAATTTAACACTAACCACTGTATTTGTTTAAAAATTTTACATTTGCAGAGTCTTAGTTGTAGTGTACATGGGTACGTAATTCTTGCTCAAATGTCTTATTTGTACACAGGAATGTCAATAGAAGTGGCATTGTATGCTTTGCAAGTAGGTAGCAACAATAACAACAACAAAATACTCCCGTAAATTATTTCTACATTGGCAGCCAATGCTTAACAGGAGAATACAACAAAGTTTATCTCCCCTGATTCACGTCTCGTGTCAATACAAATCTGTAACAGCTCTGTTAATTTTCCATTCGTTGAAAGATGTTCCATTGCTTATCGTATTCCATACCATTTTTTCCCAATAAACATTTTTAAGCTTAAATAACAACTTTATCCATGCATAAATTGAATAGTACAAATAGCAGTTAACCATTTTGTAAACTCATAAAAAGTCAGAGGCCATTGATGCAACTGGCCGAAATCGCAATCTCGTTTTGAAAAGCAAAACCCTGGGAAGAATGCGCATATACATATCATAATGGAGCTATCAAAATGTTACGATAGAAAACTGAATTGAGAAAGCCTTCCATGTCTCAATGGACGTTCTACTATCTAGTGCCGTAAAAAATTCCTGTGGCGTGCAAAGTGTATTTAGTTGGGCCGATGTACCAATTTTAAAGACGCCTTATCAACGCTTTGCGAGCTTGCGACGTTGATAGGCACAATCCTTCAAGCCCTCAATTCTGCATTCACTCTCACTCATTTAACACTTCTGGATCTAACTTTACCTTTCTAGCATCCTGTTGTTTCGCATAAAATTTTCCTGATCAAACAAGTCTCCTCCTTGCCACATGTAAGCCTTCTTTGAATGGGTCAGGTGCCCCCCTTCAATATTTTAATTACTCCATTGACACTCTGCTTTGCTTTTCTTTACAAAAATTGATACTACAAAAATACTTACGAAACACAACAACTTTCAATTACTTACAGCTGTGCACTTCGTATCCATCCCGCTTGATATCTCTGGTTTGGGTCCTTCGGATCCGACATTTTTCTTTTCTTTGATGTCTGATTCGACATATGGCCAACTGAATCCCGGACACTTACAAAACACTTTAACCTATCGTCCGTATCAGAGTTCAGTTCATTTTCGCAGGTTGGAGTAATCATTGGCGGTGAATGAGGCATTACGTTTATGTCACACTGTTTGGGAGAAATAATCGTTTTACCCGAGCTTTTTGCCACTGCGTCCTGATTGTGGCTCTCGTTGCCTAAAGGTCCATTATCAGTATTACTCTTGCTATCGGAATCGGAAACTTTCCGCCTTTCTGAGAAATTGATCTCTGATTGATTAAAAAATAGTTTATTAAGATCTCGCAAGGTTGATGTATAATGACTGTTGTCAACCTTCGATGATCCGGCTGATGTATCCTTAGTTTGATTCTGAATCGGAATGAACTTATTAAAAGTTTTTCTTTCTCCCCCGATCAATTCAAACTTTTGACAATTTTTTATTCCACTGTATGCCTTCCCGTCGCAATTAAATTTTTCTCCTTTCATCGTACTAACATGGACTAATTTCTGTTTTTTTCTGTCTGGCGGTGACAGTGAGTGATTATCCGTTGTGGAAGAAACTAACGTTTTGGAGCTGGATAGAGAGGATGATGATGGTTGGCTAGATGAAATGAGGATATCCTTTGAAGAAATCGTTAAACTATTGACAGGTCCTGTTCTACAGCGACAGACAACTGGGCCACTGGAAGCTTCGGTTGTAGTTTTCGGCACTAAACAATTATTACTTGACGGCGACTTTATTGATAGGTTTAATGTTTTCGGCGCAGAATTCAACATTTCTGGCTGTGGCTTCTTCCCAATGAACGACGTTGATCCACTCTTGCAAAGAGTGTTTGAACCTGACCATATTCCGTCTTCCGATGATAGAAACATTACCGAATTTTTGGAACTAACTGTCCGAGACAGTAAACTGTTAACACCAGTGCTGCCCAGGGTGGTGCTAAATGCACTGGAATCCTCACCATCTAAAGTTTCCTTGGCGCTTAAATCGATGGATGTCAGTTCTTTATCACAATCTGCAGTCAATGACAACGACTTAGCTGCAGAGCTGGTTGCCTCAATTTCATTGTTATGAGTAGACGAGGTTACTGTTGGCGTAAAAGCTGGTTGCGTGTCACTTGTGGTGTCCGAGGAACTTGGCTTTGAGAACTTGGCTGCCAGATTTGCAATAAAAGCATCTCCTGCAGAAAGGATTTCCTTATCGCTATTAGCACATCGATTGGTAGACAGAGTGTCGGTTATCTGTTTGGCAAGAATTGACGGAGGAATGGAGGACTCACTTACAGTAGACGTAGTCGTAGTTGTAGACAAAAGACATACTGAAATAGAATTTGCTAAGCTATTTTCCTTGATTCCATCATCCTGGGACGTGTCTCCTTTATCTACATTACTACTCATCGGAGATATCACTAAAAGGTCCTTGTCCTTGTTGCCTTGGCTACTTACTGAGAGAATGGAAGAAATGGCTTTCGATGACAAAGCAGCCGCGAGATTTGAAGGCGAAGAACAAATGGTTGTGGAAACATTTGTAGTTACAAGTGTGGAGGGCATTCCCCCATCTGTGGACGACGTGGATGGTGCTGTGGTCGATACTCCGGCAACGGCCGACGAGGAGCTGGGGGTCCGTTTGCGGTTGTGCACTGACGTTGAAATGATACTTCCAGTACCGTGAGTGACAGACTTTGTCAGCGACATAATGGGTGTCGCAATGTACACTGTTTTTACTTGGGAACTTCCTGGTACCATTGTGGTTACTGCTATCATTTTAAACCCTGTTGCCATTGGAACAGACTTTGAAATTGACACGAGTTTCGCACTTGAGCCGAGAGCTCCAGATTGTTGTAAAACATTAGGAATGGACGCAATTTTCAACTGTTGACCGGAATGTCCTGGGAGATTACTAAACGTGAGAACTCTCTGTGCTGGTGTCTTAGTACTAGGGGTCGATGATGCTGTGCTTGTGATTTTGGCTCCGATATTTCCCAAAGGAGGAGTGGTGGAGGGCGTTGTCCCTGCTTTGGGGATCTGCACAACTTTGACAGTACAAGGGTTACTCTGCGGAAGCGTAGGAATCGAAGATATCGGGGAGGTCTGGGATTTATTCGGTGATATTGGTGTAATTGGAATACCTATAAATAAGGAAAAAACTCTGTTACCTTTAAAGAGCAGTTGACAAGTAGCTTCTTACAAATCAATCAGATCAGTACAGTACATTTTTAACTCTTAGTGATTTAATTCATGATGTTACAAAAATTTGTAATTTTGTAATATTTCAATACGGTTGACAATGGATCAAGAAAAGAAAACACGAACCATAGTAAATATTTAAGAACAAATTTCATGGAGCAGCAATGGACCATATAAGTAGCAAAAGTGGCATAGGGAGACTTGTGTACAGCAAATGTCACATTAGAGACATTCACAAGGCGACTTTTTACTTGCAGCTTCATCCAGAGGCTGTTTTGGTGACTAGGCCGTTTCATGGACCCACTGTCAACGATTCAAAAGTTCCATTTCCGCATGCATATCTATGCATTACAGATATCAACTGTAAACTCCGATTACTCTGTCGCAGCTGGACGGGCGAAACAATGGAAATGCAGTGCTCTTCAGCCTTGTAATATACACCCACCCACATTCTAGCTGACACCAACATCACAGCAGATTGTAAGTTACCAAAAGTAGATTATGTGAGGCTGATGTCAAAAAAAGCTAAATAAACAAAAAGGACGTTATTGATAAAAATATCTAAGTTTCCCATTCGTTCGATTGTTTGAATTTAACCAAGCACCCGCTCCCCAATCACCTTGAATCTAAGCACTTGTGCACTTGTGCAGACCATGTAATAGGGTAGGAACTACTCGACTAATGCACCTCGACAATTGATTAGTGGGTCTGGCCAACCACAGTTGTTAAAGTGAGCATCAAACACTTATGATTGCATATTTGACAGATTATCTGAACCACAGATTCTTTTTTTCATTCTGGTGATGCATGATCCTATCATCCGACCGTTATGCAATTGTCACCTGCTCTCTGAAAGGAGTTAACACCTGTCCACTGAATAAATGCAGGCCTGTATAGCAGCAACTCTTTGTAACATTCAGTAAGACTAGACGGTAACATGTGAGCGCGTTTTCCTGACCCAGTAACCCAGAAATCCAAAATGAAGATGAAAGATGGCTGCAGACGAGGTGTTTAGCCTTAACATGAGTTTTTGTTGGGATCCCCAACGCACAAGGTCGCTCACCTTAAATTCATAAAAAATGTTTTCTAAAAATGCTTTTACTTTAGAGATAACTCAACCCTTCTCATCTCAAAATAAAGACTGAGCGCAGAGCTGGGATACCATGCATTCAATGAATTGTTCAAATCAAATTAAAATATTTGACCTTATCTTGATCGCAAAAATTTGTTCCAGACAGCTCCTCATATCGGCAGTACACGAGCTAGCTATTGATCTTTCCCTTCTGCATTATATTCTTCACTGATTACTTGACATATCATATCTCATGAAGTACAAATGAATTAACCTCACAAAACAAGGTGGTCAACCACAGACCGCTTTAGCTTGATGAGGAGACAACGTCCTTATGGTAAAAGCACAGATAAGTTCGCAAAAGGAATGAGCATTGAATAATCGGTGAAAAGTAGGCCATAATCAGCTGAAGGCAAAAGCAAAAGCAGTAAAGAAAAAAAACAACCCGACAAACTCGGATTTTTGCGGGTCCAGACAGTTTCTTGACATCATAAAAACAGCTGTCCTCAGGCACATTGAATCAACTGTTGCTATGGGGTGTCCGCTGATATTTTAGTATATTTTACCGACCAAGAAAAATATGAACCGCTGGCAGTTAAGAAGCTGTACATATAATCTAACATGTTCAAAAACCATCTCAGTACATTTTCATAAATATAGGAGTGCTACGAACTCTTGTAGGAACGTTATTGTAGCCACTGATACAAAACATAAAACCGTCAAAAAAGAATAAAACTCACCAGTTGGCGTCGCTAAGACGTTCATTTGATCACTTCCCACAGACGTTGTCGGCAGCGATATCGACCGTGGAGATGCCCCAATCGTTTTGAACTTTGATGGTTTGCCTCTCTGTCTAGGCATAGGGGCTTTGAATTTAACCTTCGAAGGGCTTATCCCTGACGATATTGCTGACGTAGAGCTATATTGTACTGGGATCAGACCACCAGAAGGGCTAGTGGTAAAGGAGGTAATAGTGGGTCGTGTTGGGATGGAAAAAGTTGATACTGGAATAGAGGGAGTTGACAATCCAGTGGATGAAGAAGCTGCAGCAGAAGGAATGCTGGAATGATTAGTGTCAGCGAGATGGGATGATTTAAAAGGAGAACTCCTTTGCAGTATAATAGGTTTACTGTGAAACTTTGGATACCCTGACGAAGGACTTTTGCTTGGTGATATTGACGAAGGTAGGAGTGAAGATGGTTTAAATGTTTCGCTTGGGCTTCTCGGTAAAGCTTTGTTAATAAGGAGGGATGGATTCAATTTCGGTGCTTGAAGTTTACTGGCATTGACGTGCCTCTTCTTCTTCCTTGATTTTTCAGCATCGGGAGACTTCATATCACCTAGTTTCAAAGGTTCTCCCCTTGGCCCTGCGGGGGGAACATAACAATAAAGCCTCCTTACAATCACAAATGGAATGGTTATGGCAACACTTGGATAGAGCAAAACTATTTGGAATGTCTATCATGCAAAAAATCTGTTTAAGCCAAACTGCGTAGCTTCTTACCCGCCATACAAGCACCGAGAAATTATCAAACGAACAACACACATAATTAGCAACACATTAACGACCTACCAGCCGAGCTTAAGACAAAAACATACAAACCGAGTATGCTGGGCGATGAATGAATTAACTCTATTACAAACCAACTACGTTAAAAGCTACCTAGTTACGCGACAGCCTGAATAAGTACCAAGAAAACATAAAAACTGTAGCAGAGATTGCTGCCTTAATGAAGATACCTCTATTGACTTAAAGTTAAGAAGAAATTACATTTCTGCGATAGCATTCCCCTATGTGTTCCTCTCATCCGACACAAATCACATCGTATGCAGAAATTTAAAACGTAGAAATGCATAGCTGCATTTATATTGTTGTTGAAAATATCCAGTTTCTGTACTGGTGGTTTCATAGGAGACTGGGCTCCATGTGCTCCGAATAAGTACCAAGAAAACATAAAAACTGTAGCAGAGAGTGCTGCCTTAATGAAGATACCTCTATTGACTTAAAGTTAAGAAGTAATTACACTTCTGCGATAGCTTTCCCCTTTGTGTTCCTCTCATCCGACACAAATCACATCGTATGCAGAAATTTAAAACGTAGAAATGCATACCTGCGTTTATATTGTTGTTAAAAATATCCAGTTTTTGTACTGGCGGTTTCATAGGAGACTGGGCTCCATGTGCTCCGTTGGCTAAAGAATTCTTCAACTTCAAACTCGCTTCTGCGGGGGACGAGGCTAAGGAGGAGAAAGTAATACCTTAGCTAAATCTGAATAGTAAATTTGCTACACAATAACGTTAAAGTAATTAGTGCACAAAAACTTCCTCATTATCTCAATAAGAATCATATCAGCTGACAGCTTGTTGCTACGAGGATTTGAGAAGCAGTTACCATAGCATAATTCGTGGGTTATAATCAATTAAACTTTTTGATATTTGTTCCTAACCTTGCAACATAAAGCACAGCAGAAGAGCGTTCCCTACCCTATATAAAAGTGATAGTTTTGGTGAAAGCACTACTGAAAAAAAGAGAACATAGAAGCAGTCCAGGCAATGCTTGGTCGCGTCTTACTCAGTAACGTCGATCATTTGTTGGGTTTTTTCATTTATCTATATTACACATCCTATACATATAGAAATAAATAGTGTTATGATTCACTTGCTAGTGAGGATGGCCAGGGTGTCGGCAAAAGCTTAAACACATCACACAGTGTTAACTACCTGAGTAATCAATGAGCTGAGTCAGTACAATCCCAAACAGTATCTTAGAACAGTCAAAGTGCCTAGTTCCACCAGCACGAGTACACTGTATTTATATAGCGCCATTTTATCATGCAAAAAATGACGTCATTATTACATTGGTCCGAACTGTAAACAGTAACTACCTCAAAGTAACGACGGAGAAGATATATATATCCTTTAATACAGATTTTACAACTGAGTCCCATTTTACTTCTAAGATCGTAGAAAAAGAGGCTGGAGAAAAATCTCCCAACCTGAAAAGAGGCTAAACGAAAATTCTGAGTCTAAGCACATTATGCACAACGCAGGTCGCACTGACGTACTAGAAACATATCTAGATACAGCATACAGCCTCTCATACAGTAAAATTTGCTCCCTACTTCAAAGAAATGACGTGGATGCTTCTCTGCCAAGAGAGCGGTGCAATTCATACAACTGGTTGATTTAGAAACGAGGCCAAGTGGTACTATGTAAACGATATACCAACGGTCCCTTTTTCAACGATTTAAGTTACATAAATTAAGTCACTTTTTACTGGAAAAAGAACCCAATAACAATGATTTGACAAATTTGAATATCCTAATTCCTCAATTTGTTAATACACCTTCTCATATATTGTTACTCTACTTATACGATCTAAGGCCAGTTCATTTAGAAATTTCGATCAGCGGCTGGAAGGACCATTAATGCTTTTCATACCTAGTCTTCTCCTGTATTTGCTATTTTCCACTTGTGTAGTATTTGCAGCTACGGTAGCTTTTGCGGTAAGGGCTGTTTGTGGCACCAGCCGCGGCAACATTGACACCAGCCTCCTTCCTTCGATGCTCCAAGCAGTGCCTGAGCTTGGCCCATGAATACTGTAGAGAAAGGAAACAATTGCAAGATTTATGATTGATGAATTACACGTCAAAGCATATTGACCATCATAATTGGAATGGAGACCAATAAGACCACTGATCTCTAAAAACACTGGATCGAGCATCTTCCGTCTCAAAGTGAGGTCAGTCGTTGGACGCCATTTCAGT
>JAAAKL020014088.1:0-12127 GCA_010016065.2 Carybdea cf. marsupialis auct. non (Linnaeus, 1758) | reverse complement strand
AGAGTGTCTTTGGAACACCTCAAGTCTCACAAACTGCCTTAAGGATCTCATCTTCACAACTGCCATCGCTACTTGTGACCGCCATTTTCACGAAACAATGTGATATTTGTTCACACTTTGTTGTTGTTCCAAATTTTAGTTGCACAACACAGTTGTGCGACCCAGTTGTACAACAAGACAGGATCCTCAGAACGAGTAGTGCTCAACAAGTTGTATCAACATGTTGCACCGTGTATACGGGCCTTAAGGGTTTATTGGTAAATTCTTATAAAAACAGACATTATTGTTACCAAAGTGTTGTGTTATAAGAAAGTTTTGTTATTCACATAAATTATTTGTATCCTCCCATGATAGGGCTCTTGGTGAGTTGGCCAACAAAACTGGAGCTGCTTGTTGTCAAGTTCTTGGTGGTCTTCCTAATGATAGCTCAAGGTACTTTGTTCGGATTTAATTAGGAATATTTTGGTGTGTGAACTAATTTAGCGTGCGCTTTGGCGTTGTGTTGGTCAGATTCACAATAAGATCTAATGGAAGAACGGGTTTTAATGCAGGTGATAGCAACAATATCGGTTACGACGTAAGGCTCAGTGTACGTAAAATAGAAAAGAACACAGGTTCTCTGGATGTTAGCCCCGGGAAAGGACGAGGGGACAAAAGAGTTAACAGGTTACCCAAGTAAAATTAATTTCAGAAATACATGGATAATTCAAGAGTGTTGCCACTAGGCCTATGAATGTCAAACTGCGGGCTCCGCGGCTTGTTTCTCGATAGTCTATGACCTCATGGCAATATTTTGTGATATTAGTAGTCACTACAATAGCTGTCAGTCCTCCGCTGATGGTAGTCTAAATCCAGATCGACGCATATTTAATAAGCTAATCTCACGGAGTTGTGTTGCTCGACCCAGAGATTAATCTATTAGTATCAGTACTAGTGTACTTGTTTTCAGCTGCATTCCCTTTGCTAGGTCCTGGAACGTCACAGAGGGCACAAATCGTTTGCTATCAACCATAAACAACAAAAATGACTTATCCACCTTCAGGTGTTCTCGATTAATCACTGTCGTTAGTTTTACTGATGTTACAAGCGTCATGGTCGTCTTATTAGTTGTTTGTGTCATAGGGATCAGAGAGTGGATGATTTACATAAAGTGTTTCGTCGGGCGTGGTACGGACTTGTTTTCACTACTGTATATTTTGACGCACGGATTGCCTAGTTCACGGCAGCCCTGTCCTCTACTCCGATTTATGCTAGTATTAAAGCAACGTGTAAGCCTTCATCTAGGCAGTATCCCTGGATTCATTGTTGATCGACGACACAACATAACTGAGATGGACTTGGTCACAAATTAATTGCTGAATAAGGAGGGTCAGAGTGAAGAGAAAACTATTAATTCACTTAGGGCAAGAATCTCATAAGTAAATGATAAAGGTTAGGAAATGTGATGATGAAAGTCGATTCCCAGTGCGCCAGCTTTCCGCTGTTAGCCCTTTCCATTAGGTTGACACGTAAGATAAAATTGATGGCAAAGAGGAGTAAGGTACAAAAACTAAAGTTGACGAGACACTGTTTAGGAAAAATATTGGAACAGTAAGCGTACCGGTATTGGGTTGTTTCATATTTCAATCAGGTACTGGTCTGCGGAAATCAAAAAAATGCTTAGATAGAATTTGAAGTTTGTTACTGATACTGTAAGGTATCTAGTGAAAAATTTGCCGATTTTTTGAAATACGTAAAACCTAATTAACGACCTGTGCGGTCTATCGATATCAAGCACGTGTCCATGGAAATATATAGATGCTGGTTACTTACATCAGGTTTGTCTTCTAAGAACAAACATATCAAAGTATATAATAATAATACAAGGTAGATGCAAGTCACGTGATGAATGTGTGAGTGTAGCCACGTATGGTATTCGAGGCCACACTGGTAATCGACGACATTACACTACCAAGCGTGCAAACATCAGCGAAAAAGTACGCCCAGTTACACAATTTGTAAATGTAATTCAAGAAGATCAAAGTATTTACTATCGTACAATTATTATCTAGTTAGCCAACTAAATACGTGTAACCATAGCCAAGTGGAAATAAAGTTTGCAGTAGTTCAAATCATTTGCCTTTGTAAATCGCCTATTTTCTATGAAAAACTGGTATTTGCGTTTCTCATGTTGCAATAATTAGCTGTCTGTATTATTCGTATGATTCTTTCATAAATTGTAGAGCGCTTTTGGCAGAAGACATCGCGAAACATGGAGGGAAAGACCTATCCGACAAGTCTGAAGACACTTACTACACGCCTCTCCCTGACTTCGAAAATAGTTTAGTAGCCGATTACGAAGCTACGCATGGTCTTCTGAATGCCATGGATTACAGGTCGGTCTCTAAATTTATTGACATCCTAGAGCATTGCAAAGGCATGGTACATGTATCGGGAATAGGTGAGTTTGAATTCGTTTCCAGTTTTTTGGTTAATAATTGTTGTTGACTCAAACGAGTCGTTCAATGTAATGTATACGTAAAGAGTCATTTGCGCAATATCTTCTTTGTACTGCAGTTTTTTGTTTAGTGTCTAGATACACGACTATAAGATTAGGGCGCAAATCTCCGTGCCATTAACGTAAAGACATGTAGTCGATGCATTTAGTTTCTGGAGTTCAGTTTTCATTAGAAGCTGATAATTTTAAAGAACTACTTTGTTCAATGACCTGGTGTTTATTTTCGAGTAGCCTAAGTGTAAATCAGTGAAATATGTTAAAGAGCAGAAAAAAATGTTGCTTTTACTTGACTATACAGTATCTAGTTGTAATCTTGGGTCATAGCTCCGAAGTGGTGGTAGGTAATCCAGGCACGGACTTTCTCTTCCAGAACATTAATAACATGGTAACTATGATAACTATGGTCACTTTCTACCCGATATTGAAGGACGACGTGGTCTTTGTCCAGAAGCTGTCGGTCGCAGGCGAGGCACGTTGGGAGGTCTTGGCATCCCAACCGGCGTGAGTTTACTGCTTGCTGGCTGTTTCTACCGCACGAAGTGAGGCACACTTACGACGGTTCACAGCTTTCTCGTGACCATGTCAGAGCTTGGCATATTAGGACTAGATTTGTCGATGTGTGTACCCAACGAGGGGTGTCCTCTTTATTAGCTCCTTTAGTTTGTCGCCAGGTGCAAATTCGTGTTTTATGTGTTTTCAATTTCGTAAACACCTACAGTTGCAACGATGCAACCTAGAAACTAAAAAGGAAACGTATTGACAGACACAAATAGTTTTTAATGCTATTTCATTGATTGGTTAAGAAATCATCAAGTGTTTCTTTGTAAGTAGCATTAGAATGGTCTCTGATAATCAAGATGACTTAATGTCGGGCTCCTTTTTTGTATGGCTGCAACGTATCTTCAACAAAGAAGGGGCTGCAATTGTTTGTATACGAAACTAGTGAACAAGCATATACCGCAATGCTCCATGGTATCCAGGGACTCGATCCCTTTATGTTTCGTAAATGTTTGTTACGTAGCTCTTACGTGCCTCTTGAATTTTCATTAGTAATTGTGTTTTTATAGAGTTTCTTTAATTTTCTTTTATGCTTACTCTAGTGCTTCTTAAGTCGTTGCACTGTATTTATTGTTTCTATAAGGTTTTAAAATGTTTCTTACTTTTTATCTAAGTGTTTGTTGTATGCTTTGTACATATTATCTTAATTTTTTTCTTTGATTATTCATCAAAGTTTCTTTAGTATTTCGTAGACGTCAGTCTAGTGTACCGTCAGTTGTTCATTAGTATTAGAAATAGCACATCTTGCATGGTAAGTAAAGGAATTTCTTGGAAGCTGTGAGAGAACTATAAAGCCTTCAAATATTTAAATCGATTTTTTACGAAGTGTTTCTGCTTTTGCAGGAAAATCAGCGATTGTTGCTCAAAGAATGGCGGCATCATTGTCATCGACTGGTACCCCATGTAATTTTGTGCATGCAACAGAATGGTCACACGGAGATTTAGGTAGTGTTGTTTTTCATATACTTCCTCTTATTATTTGTTGAACGGAGTTTGTTGTGGCGCAAAACCTTGCACCTGCCTGCAATGCTGAAGGTGTTGGCAGATCCGTAATGACGAGTTTCTGACGACTTTATAATTGTACTTATGTATGTACATTTTTAGTGGTGCAAGTGAGTGGTCAGTCTCATGTACAGAATGTAGAATGTAAACGAACAACACACGCAACTGTTCTTAGCAAGAATGCAAGTTGTGCAAACACTTTCATTACGAGCGTCTAGTCGATTTAAAGAAAATGAGGAGCAGGTGGAGTCAATGATGAAGTTGGCGTACTACCTTTTTGACAGATCAGCTTTTGCCTTTTCAAATAGATGCACCAGTCTTTTTTTTCGAATTTTGTACCTTTAGAATTGTCTTTGATGTAAGAGGCACCAAGAAGAGGATTACATTATATTATACAGTAAAAACTGCAGTGTCTGATCAAAGCACAAGATATGACAACCTGTGACAACTGAGATTCAAATGGGTAACCATATACAACATGCACATTTGTATTTTTTACTCAGTCCTATGTATCAAAAGTCTCAGTTTATTTTCAACATTTCTGTCTATTTATCTACGTACAAGACAGTTAAGTTAAGTCACATCATTATCATTACACATATCAGCATATTTGCTGACATGGGTCTAGCTCTACGATAACAAAGTGTGCTTTTGACGCGCTCTTAATGTGAAAGCGGCACCGTGATTTCATTCACGTCAAAACCTCCCGTCTGATGTTTTGATTGATTAAGAAAAACAAATTTATCACCAATTACAAAGGCTAAGACCAGCAAAATCTTGCAGATCTAACATGACATTTACTTACATCTTTCTAAAAACAGGGAGTCGAAGCGTTTTGAAGATTTTCCTTTAAGATGTGAAGGAACGTGTCGTCAGTAACGGAGACGTTTATGCCAAGCAATATGTTGGGCTAAAACGAAGTGTGGTAACGTTCAGATAAGATGGTTTAGATTGAATTTCAAGGCAGGTCTCTTTTATAAACCAGGGTCCTTAAATGATCTCCCCGTTGCATTGCAGGTAAAATCCGGCCTGGTGACGTAGTTGTGTTCTTTTCTCACAGTGGAAATACAGAAGAGTGCATCTACGCGGCAGAGTTAGTGAAAAGACATAAAGTGCCCCTTTTGGGCATTGTAGGGACAAGTGGTAAGTACTTACTTTGTTTAGTACTGTTCACTTTCCAATTCTTGCCCATTCTCGTATAGCTTAGGCCTTCACCCACCAGCTTTGTTTATTTTCTCATATTCGTAAAAGACATTCACGAAGTGAGCGTCAAGCGAGTACAAGAATTTGATAAAGTATCTATTATCTTTGATATAGCCTCGACGCGGTTGTGACTGAACCATGTTTTGCTCCACGTTGATGCGTCACTTAAAATTACCTCGTAGTGGACATACTGCCTCTTGATGCCGGTAAAGTAATAGGAATGCGTATGTTTAGTTTCATTTCTAACTACACTCTCCATGCAAAGTCAAGAAGAATGTTATATTTTATTTACAGTAAGGAAGTAAGCAATTTCACACTTTACTAACTCCAAATAAAGGTGACACCTTATACTATTTAGTAGGGTGGAGAAAAAAAAGTCAAATTTACGAGCCCATCCCACCGTTCATTTGACACCTTACAGTAACTGACAGTGTTCTCGAGCAACGGTTTTTTTGGTGAAGGACCCTAGGCAAGCCACAACCTTCACGTGTTCTATATATATTTACTGCGTAGCATTGTGTTACAAAGTTAATCTGTCAGAATATGGACATAATCCATGTTCTTCATGGAAGTCTATTCCGTACGTGAACTATGGTAGTCGAATAATTAAAAGTGCCTCGAAGTCCTAAAAGCTTCTCAAGGTCAGGGTGGCGTTTCTTAGAGAAAAAATTTAGACCACTCGGGTGCCATACCTCCTCTTGTAATTTGGTAATTATTTTAAGATCAACAATGGAACAATATATGTCAGATTTAGCTATTCTAATAATTTTATATTTGAGCCTTGCTTCCATGTATCGGACATCCGTTATTTACGTACGATTTCTGCCGTGCACGGTTGCGGCGGGAGGTATACGTCCTACCGGATTTGAAAAGAGGCAAAATTCCGGCCTTTTTACGCTGGACAAACGGTTTCGCACACGACGAAGTTGAGTAAAACAATGTTAATTTGAAACAACACAACCATATTCAGCTCCAAATCAATTCAAATATAAAGTTTATCCCAGAGCAATACTCATGCGTTCTTGTTTTTACAATTATGTATCAAGATCGTCATTTTAGTTATCCTTCCCAGTAGTGTGTATGAACTCACTATCATTATTTATGTCTCTAAATTTGTATGATAAAAATATAAAGAGAACTATGCATTTGAACTTTATTTTATCACATTTTCAACAAATTAGCCATTGCTCGATGAGTGATTTTGTATCATATAATGTAGATGAGCAATAACGTTACCAGTTTAATTTAACACTGTTAATGTTTCCATCCTGCGTATTAGAATTAGATAAACTGGTGCAATTTACTGCTAAAATTAAAAAGAAAATTGAAGGTAAATAAATGTAAAATTAAAGATGAATAAAATAAATAAACAAATAATATAAATAAAAAGAGGTAGATAAAAATGTAATATGTATATAAGTAAATGAAGGTAAAATCCAGCATTGTACAAGATAGTGCTTTCGATTATATAACTGCTGACCTACTAATGTCCAAGAAAATAATCCCTATACTGTAAGGATTGTAGACATTCGTATCGATTGTGTTACTGCAGTAGGGCCTGTGGATGCTAAGTATGTTGTTTCAGAGTAGCAAGAAGTTTAATAATTCCACACATAAAGACATCGGAGTATACATGTGACGAATGAGTAACTTACTTATCCTGACCTTACAGATTTAACTTAAATTGAAACAAGACAGTGACAACAAGGGCCGTTGGTGCTAAAATACGACAAAGGCACCGTCAGTGGGGAGACCTTTATTTAGCGCTTCATAACGTCACTTCAGATGCCAGAGCCTACCGTTTCTCCGTGTTTAAATGTGTGCAGTATTTTTATGAGACAACATAATATCTTACAAGTTCAAAAGATATTTTCAAAAGCAGATCTGTTTTTCATTCATTAATTCTAAGTTATAATGGACCGAATAGGAAGTAGGGTCACGCGTTCACCATAGCCAGGGACTCAACTGATCGTCATGATCTACACAAAAGACGAGTATAAAAGGGGAATCTTAGGACTACCATTGGTGTAGTCATTTAGGCCTATTTTTATGTTAATGACAGTGCTGTCACTGAAAACTTTGAGCAACTGAGGGCCGTGAAAATCCTCAGTGTCCACCTCGATCAACCACTAGGTACATAGCTATCACTTCATATATGTCTGTTCACCCCAAATGTAAGCCCTGTTGGTAAAATGCCAAGAGGTAACGTCGGAAATTTATTCAATAGTCGAGATAAATAATAATTTTTTCCCCTTACGTGCTGCTTTGTTTAAATTGTTTTCCTATTTAGTGTCTTAGGATTTTGATATTTTCAGATAATTTCTTACCAAGATTTATAGAGATGGACTTCAGTATGCATCACAGGAATTACACTTTGTATTTTTGCTAAATTATTTTACAGATTCGACTATCACTCAACTGTGTACAGCCGTTATTGATTATGTGATAGGAAAGGATTTACTCGAGCCACTTGGAGGGGCACCGACAACAAGTATTGTGTTGCAGGTATGACTGTCGATTAAGAGAACTCGTATTTATAGTTTTTCGGCCATGTGAGTAGTCAAATGTATACATGCAGATTCTCTGTTTTACTGAATTATACTAAGCTACGAAAGGAAGTAATTGTGTAGACGTGAAATAGATGTGTTTGTTTATATTCTTTGGCGGTGGTGTGACGCCGCTGGAAAACGTTAGGATTTGCGGCTACATACTTTGGCAGTTGGGAAATTTTTGCAAGGAGACACAATTGACATCTTTGCTTAATCAGAGCCATTACGTACCAGAAATGACATGTATCCTAAATACCCGGAAACGTATTTTCGGGATAGTTGTGGGATGTGTGATGTTCAGAACGCAGGCAAGACTGTTTATTTATTGAAGTCACATGTCACATGTATGTCAGTAAACAACTAAATGATGATGTTGATATCAAGATCTCTCAAATTATCTCGCTGCTCTGCTTCCATACTTAAATTTATCCTTCCAGGGTAAATGTTCTCCACATTTAGAAATACTTTTCTGCAAGGTATGCCAAGACCAGATCTATTTCTTGCATGCAACCGATTCTTTGGCACTCGGCCAAATTGTTGCTTTTGTAACTATTCTTTCATTCCTTTTTAAGGAAATGATGGTGAATGGAATAATCTGTGAACTAATACGAAGAAGGAACTTTACGAAAGCAGACTTTCTCTGGAATCATCCCGGTGGATCTCTAGGGAGAAAACTTTCAAAGAAACTTGGGCATAATGTTAGATTTTTATAACAATGTTAGCTTTTACACATGTTACTTTTATAACAGGTTAGAACAAAGATGTTAATTGTTATCGAATATGAGGCGCTGTGCCATGACTTTTCACTTGCGATAAATAGATTCCGAGTCCTCATCAAATAGTTACCGCAGAATCCTAATAAACCCCTTTATTTTTAGCCCACCTAAAACGGGTTAAGAATTATAAGATTATAGTGAATATGTCACCACTGGCTAACGAACCCGGAATCTATGTAGTCGTGTCTTATTGCTGTACCAACTCAGTTATGGTCAACAGGTAATAGCTCATTTTTTTAGTATACGTACTCTGACTGGCCTTAATGGACGTTTGATTAAAGATATGTGGAAGCATTGATGATAACATCAGGTATGCATGTGGTATCAATTTAGGACCCTCCTAAGGGTGCTTTAAAGAATATAAGTCATTTGGTAGGAATAGAACCTAAAAAGCAGTAAGAGATCTTGGAAAAGTTTGAAGTCAAGTATATCTGTTAAGTGAATATATTAATTTATTTTTCTTAAGTATTGTACTTTGGTGCGCTTTCACAACGCATATGATTTCACAGATACATAAAATCATTTACTGTATAAACAATTGATGTTTACGCTTGTTTACTATACAGTAGTAACTTTGTCGATGAATGGCAATTGTAATCTGCAGCTCTATATGGTTGATCATATTTTGTAGACCTTTCCGGAAATATACACTACCCTACCAAAAGTATTAGATTGCCTACGTGAAAGGAATATGGCGGATGTCAATAGCTGCAAATCTACTCTGGAATTTATTGCGCTATAAATTCTCAATGGTATAGTGGATTCTTTTTAAAACAAAATTACTAATTGAAAGGTCACTATTTTATGTTTCGGCAAGGTTATGCAGCATGGTTTCATTCAGCTTTTTGACCTTGCTTTCATTTCCATTCATAAGAACACCGTTGGCAAACGTCATCGCAACTGACAGACAACGTGAACCAGCAATTTACAATTTTGGATATATATCTTATTAACGTACAAGTATCGAAAAAATATTTTACAGCGGACTTCGGCATTTATCATTGAATCCTCAGACTCAATTCTGTTTATTTTCAACCAGCTATGAATGTAAAATTGACTTCTATTTGCTAAGTAGTGACATTCAGCTTTTAGACCGTTGTAATGTTGCTGAAAATGTGGATCAATTGAGTAATACAGTAATGAGAAACACATGAATGGAAAGACAAACTACTAACCAGTAGCTGGTATTAGTTTTAATAAACTTACTTCTCTTCTGATGTTTAACTCATCAGTACTTCGTGCAATGGCTTCGACTCTTCTGCAGGGCTGCTGACTTGAGGGGAACGACTTGAATATGCTTACGGTTGATATTGTACCAATAGTTTAGGACAGAGTTTATCAATGACTCTTTATTCTCTGGAGGGTGTCGATTGAGTTGGTTTTTATTTTTAGCCACTCATTCTCAATAATGTTTAAGTCAGGACTCTGAGCTGGCCATTGAAGTGCACGGATACCGCGAATTCTCATGAAAATCCTGGTAAATTTGGGCATATGTAGTTTTGCGTTGTCCTGTCGGAAATAAAAGGACTTCTCTCATGGTCATATATTTGTTTCACACTGTCAAACAATATTGCGCAGTATCGTGCGGAGTTGACGTTGCCTTTACACACGACAAGAGTTCCTGTTCCGGTCGGCTTCATACAACCCAAGAACATAACTGAAGCTGTATTTTTAATATTTTGTATATAAACTGCGGACATTTGGACTCCAATTTCTTTCTCCACACACGAACTGGATTGGTATCCCAATCCAGTTGTCCCTAGGAAAATCTGCATTCGTTCGAGAAAATTGCATTCTCCCAATCCGACGGCAACCATGACGACAAAATGGACGCTAATGTTATTCTGTACTTTCTGTTCATGGCTTTTTGCCTCCTCTTGTAGCTACTTATTCCATGTTTATGTAATACTCTTCCTACCAAATTGATTGGGCATGTTTTACTTTAAACTTATCCGAGTTTACTTTGTTTTTTATCGTCTGAAGAGTTTGATATCGTTCTTGCCTTGACATACGACTGATAGAACGTCAAAGTTGCCTTTGGTAACAATTTTAGCAAAACCTGGCTCTATTTTGGCGCAAAATTATTTCAGTGAAACTTGGTTAGATATTTTACGGCTTTGCAGATCGTCATTTTTGCTGCAAGATTTCAAATACTTTGGGAAGGCTAGCGTACAACTTTGGCACCGAAGCGATTCTTTCTTTTTTCAGTCTAATACCCCGTGAAGTTCTCAGATTTTTAACTAAGGGCCGTACGACTCCCAGCTACCAACCAAAAGTGTACAGGAATCAAAAGTAAAGATTTAAAATTTGAATGTATAGTGGTCATAATCAAATACTAAAGTTGAGTGGCAGTTCTTTTTCCTCTTCCGACATACACAATTGAACTAGATTCTCGGTATTTTAAATGCAGTTCTTGTCTTATAATATTTGTATAACTTTATGAAACGACACAATCACAACAATTTTTGTTCATTTCTTTTTTTCGTACTCCCTCTTCCACTACGTTGTGCATCAGCCCATGGAAGCAGGTTTCGCATTGCCGTTTGAACCCCGTTGTTTCTTTGTACGAGATATCTGGAGTTAAAAGTGTCTATTGTGTCACAAGTTTTCCTTGTTTTGTTTTTTAATCTGGATAACTCTGATCTAACCGAGTCGTACTGTATTTGTTTTATAAGTTTACTAATTTATCTATTTTATTTATTAATTTCTTTTTATTATTTAATTATTTGTATTGGAAGTGGTTAGCATAATCATCCTCACTAGCGTATTCTGCATACAAAGTCCTTGAATAGAATTCATAAATGTTTTGGGTTCTTGCATGCATCATTCGAATTCTATGTGTAAGTAGGAATACTCTAAACGAAAATGAGGTTTGCGTCTCAGTCGCATTTACGGCATAGCTAGTTGCATAGCCATTTCAAATGTCGCCGAAACTCCTGTCTTAATTGCTATTATCACCATGATCTTAAAATCGTCATCGTTGACATCGTTCTCACAATCATCGTTCTCATCATCGTCGTAACCATCATCACAATCGCCATCGTCCTTGTCTACAATCGATAAACAACTCCCTCGACATACGACATTCTCCCGGTATATACAAATAGACTTACAAACCATTTGCCATCAATAAATGAGTGGATGAAAAATCTTCCTTCAACGGATTCCACGGTTCTTCATTACAACCTAATTTGTCCCACTAACAAGAATGACGTCATAGTCGTTAAGATACAAGTCACGTGTATACTTTTGTGACGTCAAATTGTTCAGTTTAAAATGTGTGCTCGTCGTGTTTGTTTACATTTGTTTCTATCTTTGTATTAGTAAGCGAGTATTTTGAATGTGGTGGATAAGTGAGAGAGTAAAGAAGAGAAAAAGTTTGATCGAATTTGGAAACAAGATGCCAAGTACGTCGGTGTCCTTCCTCGATATTATTGATTCTGGGCTTGGATTAATTCCAGCAAAGTCACAAGAAAGAGGTCCGTTTGCCTTACGCCTTGAGGAGGAGTTGAAGAATTGGAAACGTTGCAATAGCTCTTTCG
>JAAAKL020014087.1:0-12128 GCA_010016065.2 Carybdea cf. marsupialis auct. non (Linnaeus, 1758) | reverse complement strand
GATTTTCATAATCGAGAAGTGTTTCCGTCTCATTATTGAGTCATCAATTCAACAATGTGACTCCGAAGCAACAAGAGTGCTGACTGCAGGAATCGACAGGAGAAGACATGACAGGACAGAAATGACAGGACATAATTATCTTCCTTCCTTAGTGCGCAGGAGCATTTAAAGATAAAAGACAGATTTCACGATTATAATAGTCACATTGCATTGCTTTTAACACATTTTATGCAGACCACTTAACCAGACATTATGTTTTCAAGTCCTCAATGTTGATGGTGTTCGATGATTGTCATTGTGTAGGGAAAGTAAACTGACAAGTGTAAACGTGCCTAGTGAAGCGCAAAATAAGGTACAAAATGACCTTCTTGTTGCTATGATATCATTCGGCAGCAAAATTATTGACCTTTTCTTGCTTTATATATGGCTCAAAATAAAAAATTGGGGAACCTTTGCTACAATAATGATACTCTTATACCAAAATACAGCTAGGGTACGTAGTTTCAGAAAATCCCGTGCAAACGAACCACAGACCAGTGTTGTTTTTAATGTGTTTTACGTCATAGTTATTCTGGAATATAATCTGCTCTTTTGGCATGGTACAGGCATCTCATTACCAAGCAACTTGAAAGTATTTTCCCACATGCACAACGCTGCCATTTAGATTAATAAAAGAGTACAGTATACTATAGACAGCCATAGCCATTTAATCATCACCCAACGCTAACCATAAGGCAGACCATCTATTACATCCATTAATGCAATATTTGTTGCCTATGTAAATTAAACCATTTGTTGTTAAGTGCTGAAGGCTTGTCTGAGATTGTCTACTAATGATCGGGTGATAATGTTCAATCGTGGCTGACGGGAAATTACTGAGAAAACCCCCAAAAGTTAGCCAAATTTGTAATTGATCTGCAAAGATCTTCTCCCTGTTGATGATAGAAAAAATGTGAAAGGATGACAATCAGAAGTTTCTTCAATATGATGGCGACGAATCTTTCTCCGCTCGAGAGAATCGTATACCAAATTTTGACTGCAAATTTATCGAGGGGGGTAATGTTAATGGAAACAGTGACAATCTGATGATTCTTATTTCGTCTATCAAAGTATATCCCTATTCAAAGTACTATCCTTTATTTCTAGTGAATTAGTGTCTGTTGTATGTAGCACCTGAAACAATTGCAATATGATGTATCTCTATGAGACGGCGTTCAATTTTTCTATAGAGCTGCAGGCTGACCTTTCTGTATTTCATGCATTTACCTGTTATAGCAATTCTTTGCTTTTCTTCAAAAGGGGAGGAAACGTCGTTGCTTGAACCCATTTATCATTATAGGTATAGGGAACTAGTATTTTAATTCCTCGGAGCAGTTCAAAACGGCCCCTTTAAGACAGTGCAAGCAGTGTTGAGGTGGTAAACTGATGCAAGTAATGATGCACCCACCCCCCTTCAAGAAAACCCCACAAGATCTGAAAAACGTCCCTCAAACTGAGGATGCTTTACTACAGAATACAAAGAGATCTGTAGATCAAAATAGTAAGGGTCATATTGCGACTACACAACTTTGTTTCTCATTTATGTTTGCCTCCTGTTTCATCTCACTAGTACTTAATCCTCCCACGATTATATTATTATGTTTTGAAGTGCAAATGGTAAGTATTTTCCGGATGACAAGGCACAAATTATTTTCATAAAAGATGCAATAAAGCACAAACTGATTGCAAGACCAAATACAAGTGGTAGGAATGCTTGTCCTATTGATTTTGTTTCCTTGTTCCTGCGTTTGCGTGATTGTTGAGTCGATAATCATACTTGGTGTTTTTCTTATGGCCATCGCTAGTTAAAACTATCGCCTTTTATACTCTTTAGGTGCTGTTTGCCATTTCTTTGAAAGGGTGCAAGTTTCTTCAGGTAAGCATCTACTCAGAATGATCAACTGCATGACAACACTTAATTTAATGTTCACATGTAACAAAGAACTTGTTTGAGCGCTCAAGATTTTTGAGATTTCCACAACATCTAGGTTATGTAATGCTGTGAGCTCTTCTTAACTTTCAGATCCTTTAACAAAACTGTTGTGTATTTTGTAGCTTTAACTTGAGACTAAATTACGTACGTTACCATTAGAAAGCTAAAACATGCAAGTTATTTTCAATGGGAAGTTGACGAGTAGCAGATGGCAGCCATTACAATGCCCCTTCGTCTGAAAGCTGGCTATCTAATATAGTAGAAGATGATTAGCATCCCTCCTTGGATCACTCATGCCCCCTGCAGTAGCTTGAAAAAGGTTAAATCAATTTATCTGTGGGTTAAGACAATGCACACAATTCATGGGCACCTAGACCGGTCTTTTAGATACTTATCACTGTTACTATAAGCGTAACGAACGAAATGAAATAATAACTATGATTGGACTAATGGTCGTATCTTTTATGAATGAATTAACAAATGAGCTACCGAATACTATAGTGATTGAGGATTTATACTCTTATTATTCATGTTAATTTGCATTTATGAAAACTATTTTCACCGCGTATCCAGGATTGAATCTATCATTTAGACTACTGTACTGATATTTGTTATCTTTTATTGCTCATATTGATTTACCCTCCTCGTAGGCTCATGAAAACTTAAATAACCAGGCCGTTCATAAGAGTTTGCATTACTTCGACGTACTCAATTGGCGAAGAACTACCGTCTTCTGCCATATTTAACGACATTTCTTAGTTTATCTGTGAAGAAAAATATGTCGTTGTAAATTTGATTTTTAGCCAGGAAGATTTTCCAATAAGTGTTACTTTTGATACTTTTTTAATTACCATTATCTTCATTAATGGACTAAGTATACTCAAAATGGTGGGGGTTTAAGAGTTTTCTAATAAACACAACATTCACCCTCCCCCCCTAATTTGTTCATGCCGCAACGAAAACGAGTTCAGTTCCTACTACTTATGGATTGTTATCATGAGTAAAAATATTTCAGAATTTTAGTAAGGGACATGTAAATGATATGAATAACTGCTTTTTACAAGCCTGGTAAATCAATCATGTTTCATCCAATCATATAATGCTAAAGAACAGTGGAACTTCAGCATATACACGTGTAAATCATCCTTTTTGCGGGCGTGACGACAGCTCTTTCTTGTAATAAATTGTGAAAATTCATTAACGAACTACAGTAGGACTCCACGGATCATTTTCAATCGTTGGTTCAAGTAATCGAAGACCTCTCCACACAAAGTTAAGCAAACTTAGTTACTCTAGATGGCAAACCATAATTACTTGGTGCAATTCAGGGAAGGGAATCCTGAGATTCGCATCCTGAAACACTAGACTATGACAATGATCAATAATAACACTCTACACGCAAGTGGATACTTTTTCTAAAAGGCATCTTAGAGGATCTGGCTTTTATGTGAAGTAATACGTTACCGAGTACGGATCATTTCATCCTCTGTTACACCGATATATTTACTGAACGACGGTGCGACGCCATTATTTTGTTTTCTCTGAATCCTGATCGAGGCCAACATCTAATTTACCTCACTTTGAGGTGCGTTTTGTCTCCTAGGAAACGAGGTTTCGAGTTTCTTGTCTTCGTATCAATATGGCACAGTGAGAGATCGGCGGTTTTTGAACGTTGTTGTGGAATTGGAAGGGCCTGCAGCTGTTTTGAAGGTCAGTTATATTTCTGTATTTGTAGCATAGTGTCAACGAAAATGACTTCATTTGAACTGTTACTGAGTAGGGAAGTTATGACAATAGGGTTATTTTTTCTGGCTTTCTGTCGTACCATACGATAGAGGCAACGAAGACACCACCTACATTTCAAACTGACCAGTATCGAATTTACAGCCAGTGTGTATAATATCCGAGATTATAAGGATGAGTTAACTAGTTAAAGTTAAAAAGATTCGATGCCAAAGGATTCTTCTGAGATCAAATCTACATTTCTCGGACTCTTTGAATTTATGTCTTGGTTCGTGACTCCAGTGGTGGATATGCATATGTATCGGTAGCCTATTATATTATGTTATACCGGTAGTACCGGTAATTGTATACCCTGATTTAGGCTAATTGGACATTTTAACGGTCGCTACGTGTACTTATCGTACTAAGTACCATATACTGGCTGCAGTACCTGATTTGAACAACATAAATATTCCCACATTACTTTCATTCAGGCATTGGTGTATGGATTAACTTGTTTACAAGTACAAGATCAATAAGGTACAAGGTTTAACGCGTTAAGAATTATTTGAATTAAGAGCTTTTATGTATTAAACACGGATTGAAATCAGAACTAGTAAAAGAAATGTGAGTTCCTCGTCGCAAAAAGTGAACTAAGCCATCAGGCTTTCTTCAAGCCGCGCCTATTAAATTGAAACATGGCAGCATTTCCTATCAGATTTCTTACAATTTGTACACTGTTTAGCACGTTGTGAAGATTCTCTAGCCTGTTATAAACACTTCTTTGTTTAAGGACCTGCTGTACCTGGCTGTAACTAGCAAGACGTATATAATATATCGGCCTAAACGTGGATGCTTCCGGGAAATTTTACTGTACCTGGCTAATCATTTAAGCCGGCTCCAAGCGATCATATACCGGTATTCACGTTTGGGAGGCATTTTGAGAAAAGTGCCACAAACAACCTTAGCAGGTTAAAATAATGATGACGAGCTTGTAGCAAATGAAAAATATTATACACATCTTGAACATCACCAATATTTACATCCTTCGCAGTAAGAAACGCCATTAGTAACCAGGTTTATTTGATTTGTAGTTATCTACTATCATAACTTGTATTTATGATTTTATGGTTACTTTCAATCACTAATGGCCCTGATGGGTATTAATTTTTTTTGTATCACTGTCAGTAATAGGGAATCCGTATGTAGTATCTATACAACTTATGGTATGATATAAAAAGTAAGTTATTATTGTAGCAGACTAAGTTGCATGCTGCCCACAAACTAATTGAATTCATTATCGACAGGTTCAAACCCAGCAGTTGGTCTTTCAGCTGGGCTTCATCTTTTTCCACGTTTTAGGCATATCTATATGTTTGTTGCTTGGTTACCAGATGGGTACGTGAGATGAAACTGGGGTATTTCCTTTGTAAGTTATTTGATTGTAAGACTTCCCAGGAAGAACACCTAGTGAATATAAGTGCTAAATGTGAACCTTTCATGAACATTCAAACATTTGGTGATTTCTCAAAGTTTGAGGATGTTGTGGTTTAATGTTTAGGCCACTTTCATGACATGTGCCCTTTTGTGGACTTTTTTTCCAGAATTTAACCAGTTCAAATTTTCAGTTTGTTGCAATCCTCAGTGTTTCTTATCCATAAAGGGTTAACCATCATCCAATACATTCTAAAATATGTGAAATCTTTACTCATATTGTATTACTCAAACTCTACATGTTGTCTTACTGGGTAAGCTTAATATGTTAAACAGTAAATAAATGTATATATGCCTGAATACTATTTGTTGAGATGACACTGATGAAGCTAATAGTGAAATGGGGAAAATTAGATTGCTGATGGTGGTGACAATGCAGGATGACCTTCCTGGATTGTCAACTTAACTATTGCACTATTTTAGTGGCATTATTTGGATATCTCCTTAGTAATACAAAGCAAAGAAACTAGTTGTACTGGAATTCCCATGTTAAAGAAAGTATTACAAAGAGTCTGGTACCTAACTACCATTAAAAATCCTAGTAAACTGGAAGAACAAATGTTTGGCATAGGGTATTGTTGAGTGTTTGTTCTTCTTGAAGTGTTAGTTGGCTCACAGCAATGTTTGGAGGGTTTGCAACCCCCTGAAACCTCCATTCTGGGATAGCTGTTTGCACTGTTGAAAGCATGGCTAAGGAGTTGGCAAATAGAGGCCCTGATTACCACAACCCCTCCCACCACTGCTGGCCTTGGGTGGTTGAATTTCTGATGATGATGACATCTCTTTTATTGAGGGCCATCTGGTGCAAACATTTGTATTTTTTATTGCCAGAATGACTCCTTTTCACATAATATGACTTCATTGTCAGCAGAGTCAATAAGCATAAATTGCCAATCTGCCTCACCATTATAGTCTGAGGAGATATAATGTGCGTGCAGGTTGGCTTGAGGAACCGTGATTTTGCAAGGTGTTTCTCCATTTCTGCAAAGATAGTTTTTATATAGATTTAATGTCGTTTTAGTACAGTTTTTAATCTTATTTTGTAAAACTAAAAATAACAACTCTTTTTACTGACTAACTTCTGGGTCTTATGTTTCGGCATCAGGTCCCATGGTAGCAGGATAGCCAAGTCTGCCTTTCATACAGGTATAGAAATGATAAGATATCTACAACAATTTCCAAAAGCATTACAATATTTGTATGTACAATTAAATATTTTCATATCCAGTGTGCCTCTGTGGTCTAGTGGATACATTCCTGGCCTTCAGTACAAGAGGGTCAAGGTTCAAATCCTGACAGGGCCATTGGTGATGTCAGGAAGGGCATCCAGTCTTAAAGTGCTCAATGCTCAAAAAAAGTATTATATACATGGGCACTGCCCAAGCTACTGCAAAGGGGAGTGCACAGCATTAAAACTGCATCATCATCATCCAATTGTAAAAGCAGATTGTTTTGAAAGACTGATATTTACAATTAGGAATAACACAAAGAATAAATTGTACAACGGTATAAGAAATGGTTAGGCCAGGACACCCAGCACTATTTCACTTTGAAGCTGAGATGGGAAGTGACCATGACAGAATCTCTTCTGTCAGCCATATGAACATTTGCACAATGAATATAACTAATATGGATAATGTATTTGTGTGGGATCTTGCACTCATTGAGACCATTAGGTAAATTTAATGACATCTGAGTCAATAGTCAAACATTAGAGTAAACACATTGAGTTTGTGTTGCCAAAACATCCTGTCAGCCATACCATTGTGTTCACTTTCTAGAAGGTGCTAAAGTAGGCCACATTGGCAAGTGTGCTGATTTTTAACAATTTTACGGGATTGTGATTTGTAGTTGTTTAAACTTGATCTGAATGAGGTAATTGTGCTCCCAACTCATTGAATCATACAAATCATACGTAGAAGGAAGTAAACCACTACTTTGATATTGCATGTAAGGTGTCCACATTTTATTTCATATATTTAACTACCATGTGTATCAGTGCATGTGTTTGCCTCTCAAGCATAATTAAAAATGTCACCTCTTACACTGTGCGCAGCCTGAACCAGAATTCTTAGCTTCTGGCAATTAAGCATACACAAGTTTTAATTTGAGCAATTTTGCGTTTCTAAATTTATGCTTATGCTCATTTTTGTATTGGAGAATGTTAAAATCACTACTTACAATTTTTGTAAGCTTTCACACTTAGTGTCAGACAATGAGAAGGAACCAAATTGTCCTAAAGCTGCTCAATGACCACATCTATAATAGAGAGAATATCATTCTTGTTAAATTCACAAAGGTTCTTAACTTTAAACAAAAAGTTGCTAGTGTCCCTGATATATGACTTAACATTCTGTACCAAAAAGTATATTTTTGTACGTGTATAAAATAGCACTCAACAACTTTAGTTTCTTACCAGTATTGTAATATGGTCTAGTGGCCAATGTATTTGAAGCCTCTGTATTAACACTCATACAGAGATTTGTCAGAGCACTGCTTGTCATAATCTCAATATCCAGCATGCTAGAAATTATTTCTGTAACACTCATCTTTTTCAGTAGTTTATATATATATATATATATATACATATGTAGAGAGAGAGAGAGAGAGAGAGAGAGAGAGAGAGTGAAAGAGATTCGGAATAAAATAAGAAAATACCTTATGATTGAAAACTTAACGTAGTTGATGGGCTTTGGTAACATCTCTTTGTAAATTGTAATCAAAACTCACTCACTGAACATGCACAGATGCATAATACCCTACCATATACAACCGGTACCTTTTTTAATCCGGGCAATGACAAGTACTTTGGCTAGCACATAGTGATACTAGATCTGATGTCAGTCATATAGGGTTTTGTTCCTTGCGAGAGGATAATTAACAAGGGTAGGACATGATATGGGTAACAAGTACTAAACCCAACTCTTGCAGATACTAAGGCTGAATTTGTATAAACATGCATGACAGAGCGGCAAGACAGTAAAACTTGTGTAAGGGGAGTGTTTCTACGATCTCTCATCGCACCTCGTGATAAGCGGAGGCATTCCCAAGGGAGAAGTAAGCTCCCAGGGGGAATTGAAATCATAGATTTCCTAGGGCTAACTGTATATTAAATTCAACTCGTATTTACATTTTTCTTAAAAGTAAACAGGGTGATACAGCCGCTAAATCCGCGATGAAGTGTTTTGACTTTTCTTTTCTTATCAGGATTGTCAAAGGAGTGAGTTACATTCAACAACTTTGACAGACGTACTGTTTGTACGAGAGTTTTCGTTTTGGTCGATACTTGGTTGGTTACTTGACTAGAAGCACGAATCCATGTATGTATAAAGGAGCTAAGGAATTAGCTATTGCGACATTACAAGCGGTTATAATACAATACAATACAATTCTTCATGCTACTACGTAGATACTGTATTGAAGGTATCTAGAAATTCGGACTGGAGTAATCGCATAATAAAGTGGCAATGTGTTGTTTATACTTGCACGTCAAATATTTGTGAGAATACAATAACAAACCCATGGAAGGTTGCATACTACAATTAACTTCGTGCGTAGACACAGATAATAACAAAAGCAGCAATGAAACAATATAGTAGAAATATCACGAATGTTACAAATTGTACGTGTCGTAATTAACATAGCTAAAGGTAAACACGATATTAAGATGCGAATTACGAAACCTGTACAGTTACAATCCGATGTCACGAAATACTATTATGAGGATACTTGCATTACCTGGAGGTATAGACACTACAGTGCTATGTCCTGCTACCTCTGCATTCTACCTTTGTAGTGAAGGTTGGTAGTTTTAAAGCTAGGTGTACGGGACGTGTGGCAAGGTGGTAAAATGTTCCCCCAATTTATTGAAAGTCGATATTCTGGTAATAGGGGTATTAAGTATCCGTATCGCCAGTATTTAGTCGTTATGTTAAAAGATCTAACATGGAACTTTGAAATTCAAATTTCACGAATATTTTTAATCTAAGGTTTGGGCAGAAAATTTGTACCTCCATAAATTGAAATCATTTTCTTACTCCTGGTTAAAGTAAACAAGAGAAACTAACTAATCAGAAAAGTGATAAGGCCTTGAAATAATGAAAATATCTACTTTCGCTAAGGTATATACTGCTGAATTGAATTGATAGGTTAACGATAGAGTTGTGTTTAATCAGAGATTATGAAGCTTCATAATTTCTGATTTCATGATGTCATTTTAATTTTATTATTGGATTCCCAAGGGGTTACTATTAATTTGTTAAGAAAAAATGAGAAAAATTTGCACCACTTCCATTGCAATCTTCGATACGCCACCTTTTCTCTTTGTTACTCATGGAATGCGTTGAAATGTGCCAGACGCTGGCGTTACTACATGAGCACTGTGGGAACAAGTCCCTCTGCACTCCTTCGGAAATTCAATTTTGAAATTTGTAGAAACCTGATAAAAAACGTGTGATTTTTATAACTTGTGTGTTAGAAAGAGTAAGCTATACTTGTGGGTGGAATTTATAAGTTTTGATCGCTATAAAACAATATTCAGTGTGTTTATAAATTCTTGTCTCCCTTCCCCAGTTTGAGAAAGCTTACAACGTCCTTGTTATCAGCTTTTAGGATGCGATTTAATATAGATCGATTATTTCTTACTTGTCCTTGCTCGCCATTAGATGAAAATTAATCACATCTGAAAATCAAAGCCGAGGTTATAATAGCCTGCTAGAGGATCTGATGGATTCTCCCGTCGATACCGACGTATGCGAGCTCAAGTGTTTGATCAGCTGAGTAACCTACGATGTGAATTAGAGTGGAAATGGCGGAGTAGACTACAGTGACTTGTACTCTTCACGTGACCAAAATTAGTGTATTATGTTGCTGCATGTATCGTCAACACTTCCTGCGTTTATCCCCTATTGCCCCGGTGAGATGACCATAGCTTATAGCACACTGTACCAAATTATGCATCGTCATATCATCTTTACTCTACTCTACCTCTCCTTCCCTTTGTTGTTTTAATAGGCAAGTTTGAATACTTTTATTTGAGAGATATAATGATCAATGTAGTTTTTTTAATTGTACAGACATAAGTCAGTTGAGTAATGAAGTAAGGAACGGTTAATACTTAGTGAAGCTATCAAGTCTTCCAAGGATATCCCGGGCTTTGAAAACGTATTTGAAATATAAAAATGGTGTAAACAGAAGAGCAAAGCCTTCAATTGCTACCTTAATCTTATGACTATCATCATTATTCTCTTCACAGAGATTTTGCATCGTTTTAGCTCAGGGTGGGGATCCTTCTTAATTTATAGAAGGGCAGCACATTCTGGACATTTTATACTCTTGCAGATATCAAAGAGTACTTTTTAAGAACTACTCACGTTACTTTCTGACGAAGTTAGCACCTTCTCGGAATTAGTAGGACGCCATAGTTTTGTTCAAGTTTTTTGTGCCTTTCCCTAATAATAGCGAGTTAAAACATCCATGTCTGTATTGAGCTTTAATACTGGAAAATTGGCAACTTTCCCTCCGCTCCTCCTCGCTTAATGAAAATCGGGTTAAACTGCCGCGGGTAAACATAGCATCCAATGCATCTAAACGTCAAGAGATGCCGAAAAAAGGAATGACAGGACGCGTAATTTCTAAGCAGCAGAATACAGTGTATCAAATAATGATAATGATGATGATGATGATGATGATTACGGGGATTGTGGTTACGATAACGACGATATCCTAACAGGTCCAATTATGAAGCCATCTTAATCCAAGTGGTACGTCATCTAATGGATCTATCTGTGCGATAATCGATTTCAACTTTTACATTTACACTATGGTTTTGTTAGCTTTCTCAATACCTATCAAGTCTACTTGTGCCATCATCGTCCAAGAGTTTGCAATGAGGTTCTACACCTTTCCTGATGTCTCCCAAACTACTTCGGATACATTGCTTTTGCATTCCAATTGTTATGTCCAGCTTCTTTGGTGATACCATGCACTTTCGGATATAGACGTTGCATATCCTTCATCCTGACAACACGAGAAAGCGCGATCTAATACACGGGAAGTGGGCACATCATTCTAGAGTATAGAATGAACTACATTGGCTAGGGTTTAATTTTTCTGGCAGTTCCACTTCATCTAATTATTATACTTTCCCTCACCCTAAGTTCTTTGAACTTCTTTCAAAGTGCTTTTCTCACAAAATAATCAGCTACTATAGAAAAGAGGTAGGGGTCAAATGTGTTACCTTGGAAGAATCTAACATGCATATCCATTAGTTCACTCTCACATTCCAAGTTTCTCATTCCCTTTGCTTTTGTATCCTTGTTTAATGTGTGATTGAGGTTACCTGAATTCTCTGGCAGTCGTTTTTTCTTTTTCAAATTTCAATATATTTTAGGGGACAAACATACACCAAGCAGAACAAAGAATGTGAAACTTTAGGTGTTATTTGTTTATATAGAGTACCTTTCTTTCCAAAATGTTTGACATTGTAACTCTCGTAGCCCTTCGACTGCAATATCACAAGGGACTAAACTCTCTAGGGAATATCTGGATTACATAATTTTAATTATTGAGCACTACTGCATCATCAACGTATTGATAGCATTGTAAAAGTTATAATAATTGAGATATAGAGCAGCCAAGCTGAGACTATTTATATGATTTTATGCATTGGATACCAGACTTAAATATCAAATGCAATGTAAGAGTTGACCTACTGACACGAATATATTTTTAGAAACATGGTGGCAAACAAAGAAGTATAATAATTTTGTTAAAAATTATTAGATCAAATTAAAAGATGTTGACGGTTATGTTATGAATACTACGCATTATTGAGTCCTTGAAGCATAGTGATAACTGAGGATACTTTAATATAAGAACTTTAATTAAATTATGTATCAGTTGGGAGCATGTTGTAATTTTGTTTTTTGGCAGAGCATGA
>JAAAKL020014086.1:0-12130 GCA_010016065.2 Carybdea cf. marsupialis auct. non (Linnaeus, 1758) | reverse complement strand
AATATTTTAGTTCCGAAAACCCTGTTTTCCTTAATTTTCTGACAAATGAACACAGGCAAGTACACTGTAAACGACTGATGCATGCTCTGACAGAATATTACTCTGTTCTGAATTTCAGACCCCAAAAGTATACATGATCACCCCCGTCATGAAAGTCAATGAGTTCCTCCCCATGGGGGAACGGCGAATGTATTTGAAGCAAATATTCGATCATCGGAATAAATCGCTTTTCATGATGATGTTCAAACTGTTGGGATTTGGCCGTCCATACAAAGATTTAAAAAAAATGTAGTTATCGTTTACTGTGCAATATAAATACATCAATACCACCTATGGAATGTTCTTAATATTAGTCTAACTTAAGCCTTCTTCGTTCTTAAGATGTTCTTAACTTTTACTATTTTCAAGGGTTGCGTTCTTATAAACTATGTTCTTATAAAAAAAATTAGGTGTAGAAGACGAACCACAAAGAATTGAGCTTTAGAACAAACCATTGCTGCGGATCCCTGTGTAGCATATTAGTTAACCACTTGTTTTTATGCATCGCTAGGGCTAATCATGTACGCTTCTGCAGCTGGAGAATCGACTCTGTCTCCTATAGGGCTTAACAACCGCGTATCCTTGTAGGTTTGAAAGCAAACTTGTTAAGGCTTGATAGCCGAAACTATTCTTTGTTAGCCAGTTTAGTGACGTCTGTCTATTTAAGATAGTTTTAACATGTGGCCAAGTGCTCAGTTGTGGGCTCCAACGCGGAGACTGGAAACTTGAAACTGGCTTTGTTAACTCGGTCGTTTATATCAATCTCTATACTGAGTAGCCCATTTTGCGAGCAGAGTTGATTATTTAATGGTTTGTCTACAAGCTGGCCTATCTTTCAAGGTCGTAGCAATCTTAATAACATGTAACCTCTTTAAGAGGTAAACCTCCCCTAGACTGCGTATCAGGAGGTATGATGAGAGATGTTAAGTAGAACTTGGAACAGCTGCTGCTGAAGCTACGACCGAAAACCAGAGCAAAAAAGGAAAATTCTTGAAGAGCCTCAATTTTAAGCAAAGCTTCGTACTTGAGTCTTATAAGTGGTGTCATTAGGGGCGACTAACTCACTGAATGGTAAAATATGAGGGGTAACTAATAATATCAATAATGATAATACTACTAGTAGTTTCTCACATAGTTACCAAATTTTGTAAGCTATAGACCTAGAAATGGCTAAATGTACAATAGTCTTATTCTCAAAAGGCAGTTGTCATTTAGTAAATGCAAGAAATAATGATAATAAACAACAAATGAAATAAACAACAAAACTTTATTAAGTAAAAATCAAAATTTGCTTAGTTGGGCCAATCCTTGTTTCTCCAGCAGAATATGTAATACGAAGAGCACAAGGCCACTTCAGTAAGTTTGCCGATGTGTTTTTTTACTGTCAATGCCATGTTTCCTTACTAATGTTTCAAATTTGGAAATATTACTCCAATTAAATCCTAGTGTCGATACTTTTAACGTTAAAACCTTTGTTAAAACTTTTTTTATTGCATAATGATAATTATGATAATGACAATGGTAAAAGATACTTGTTAAATACATCGACAAGCAATAAAGAATAATACGCCAGAAAGGAAACTATATTTCAGACAACGTTTCATCTATTAGTGACAAATATTTCCAATGGACCTGAGGAAGGGAGCAAGAGACGAAACGTTGTTTGAAATACAGCTTCCTTTTTGGCGTATCATTCTTTATAAATGATAAGGTCAAGTGTTTTGTACCAAGAGGCAATTCCGGGTACTTGCACAATCATATTCTTTTGTTTAAAAAAAATTTAAAGCTTGTGTGTGTGCAAGGGGTGGTGGGGTAGGCTTACTCGACTTTTTGCCCGGCAAGTAATTACAATTTGCTGGACCAGACGTTTTTGCCTGACAAGCCCATACTTACCTTCCAGCCTGTATCCCAATGCTCATGGTTGCCATAGTGATTATGAAATGTCAATGAAAATACATAACTTAACCGTCTAGCAAGTTCGTAAGTAGTTAATACATCGAAGAGTGCTCTTCGGCCAACAAAGTAAATTAAGAACAAACTGATAACCTATTCGTCATCTATGTCAACCAGAACATTTCGCATCAACACTAAAATGCATAGTCATCTCATGACCCCGTATCTTCGATTACATGTGAAATGATGAATAGATATGTAGTAATTGTTTTATTAATCAGTTAACATAAACTGTTTTCCTGTTGATACTGTGCTAACGATCTCCAGCTCATAAATACAACTAGAAACGGAAAGCGGCTTGCACGTTGTCATAAGGAAAGATCCTCGGCTCATAATTTTATACAGTTCCCTCAGAGCTTTCATAAACGACCAACAAGATCATCCTTCACAGATTATGCGTGACGTGTGTGGGACAGAAGCAGCTGTCGAGTCTTGCACTTAGTATTTGCCTCTCGTAAAAGGCATCGCTCGGTGATGTTGTTTTTTTTACTTTAAAAAATGTTATTAAGATAACGAAAATGCAATTAGCAAGTTATTAACAGTTTTTCTCTTCGAATATTTGCATATGCTGTTCAGTATCCTCATCTACCATACGACTTTCTTCCTATAACCATGAATAAACAACAAAGCCATCTATTGACACCGTTTTAATATCAGGATTCAAACAGCTTTTCGAATCTACAAAATTAAGCATTGAATAGAAGATGCAGGTGGATACATGAGTACTGTTATCCAGAAAAGCATGATATCAATCCTGAAGGATTACAAGAACGATAAAGGGTTTATATGCCAAAAAACGCCATATTTTGTCAAGGGAGTAACGACTTCGAACTTTGCTGGAACCCCTTTTTATTTTCCTGTTCTAGAGTATTTGAAGCTCAGACGCTTTTAAAAGCTTCTTTGCAGAGTTTTGACAAATAGTTCATCGCAGATAATGGCATGAATGCAGGAGGATTGCGATCCTAGTGGGATAGCCGGAAGATTACAGCTACAACTGTCTCGGCAAGTTTCACAAATCATAACGAGTGACAACCAGTTTGCCATCAATTTGCTTGCTATACTTCAAATACCCTAAACATCATAGATGAAAATGAATACTACCAATTTTGAGTGAGAACCAATTTATGTTTCATGCCTAAGACGTATTATGTTCGGCATACTGATATAATGCATTGACATTTTACCGAACTAAAATGGCATTAGATCTGCCACACCATAGCATTTTTATGTGCTCCCTTGAGAAATGGGCTCGGATCTTTAAAATTTAACCACTAAATCAAAGATGGCCGCCACGAACGTCCTTAAAGAGATTCCAGGAATTATGTTGAGATCGAGAACCAGTTATTTGATCTCTAGCAAAATCATAAGCATTCTTGCTCTGATAGTATTGGACCCATTTAATAGTTAAAATCAAACAAATTGACCAAAAATGGACCTAACAGGTACTTTGTTGTTCTATGGTGCAAGTGATACGGAAGGAAATCCTTGCGTCAAATAAAAGATTATCAATGTGCCTGGTATTATGTAACATCGAGACTGTTATTGAAGAAGAAGAAAAAATAACTAAGAAAACACCCTTGTAACTTTTATTAAGGAGCAAGTATGTTGCTGCAGCAAATTAACATTAGGGGTGACTTTGGAGGGAATAGCAGATCAGCGCCTCTTAGCTAATGTCCAAATGAAGCCAAACACCGTCGAATTGGGACAAAAACAGATAAAGACGAAAAAGCCTTAAATAGTCAAGGATCGTAAGATACTACGTAGAAGGGTAAGATACTCAAGGTCCTAAATTAGACAAGTTTGATCAGTTAGCTGCCTATTCTTGTACTGGTTGCGCCTTTTCTGCTGGCATCAGATATAAAATGTAGCTTATACATAAAATTTTCATTACTTTGCTTAAAAACAACCCGTGACTCTCTTCTGAGGAACTTGTTGAAGCAGCGCGAGTTAAGATGCCCCTAATGCTTCTATACCTAGGGCTTGCTACTCAATGATTTCGTTGATCATGACAAAAAGCCATCAGAGAATCAACGGCCTTTTCAGCTGCACTGATTTTCTTTATAGACTCGAAGTATTCAAGCGATTCTTTGTTTTCTTCTCCGCAGTCAGAGCAGCTCCTCTTGGAGATTTGTCACAGTCACTTCCTCTGTTAGCAAAGGCTAGGTTGCAGTTGAAGCCTCATCTAAAAGGTTCAATGTTCTCGCATGCTGAATCTCCAGAACCCAAACTTTCACCTTGAAGGCTAAGATCTCTGATGCAATCTTTTAACATAGCAAACTGGTCACCAGATAGATATTATTAAAAATCAGCAAAAATCAACCACGAAGCAACTAGGCACTGCCATGTCAGAAACATCCAACCAGGATCTGCTCGGTTTCAAGAAGAGAAATCTGGATGACAGCTTTATAGTTATCTATTGCAGTAATCATTTTCCTCGCTACTCTGGTTTGATACCAACGGATTACAGCGTTATCCATAGGTTCAATGTGGAATGCCGGCTAGATTTATTTTTCAATTTGTGGGTTTCTAGTGGAGTTAGCTGCAATTAGCAAAACGCTACGATTTCCTATTGAAGTCGTATCGTCTGATTTCCTGACTCATTCTTTAAAAAGTTACAAATCCGAATATGGAATTGAGGTTTCTCTTGTCTGGTTCCGCAATCTTTAATCTTCTGCCCATGCGCAACCATCTTCATGTGAACATTTTAATATCTTAGGAAGTTTATACCGTGCATTGCCAGCGCAGCAAGACATGATTCACAACGAATCATAGCTCTTCAAAAACATGACGTGACAAGCGTAGCTAATCTCTAGATGTTTAATCAAAGAGCATACTGTATTGAGAAAGCCAATTAGAAGCCAGCATTGTTCAAGCTGTAAATTTAGTTCCAATTAAAAAAGTCCCACCTAGCTAAGCGAATTTTACAGCTCACAGGGAAACAAATCATTGTGCTAATTGGCGAAGCCCTATTTATCCGAGGTTACGCTTAAGCTATACTATATCGATGCAATTTAATAGGAAGGTTAAGGGTAATTAAAAATTATGTCCAGTTAGTCCACATTGTCATGGATCCTAATTAAGGGCTGCATATTGTAACTGCTAACTGTAAGCCCTTGATTTAGCCCCCCCCTTCGAATACGCCCAACTTAAATAAGTTCTATGTAAATCACTCGCTCGTTTACAACCCATAACCCTCTAGCTAGCCTACTTTGGGGTAGTAGATTTCATAAATATAACTTTCAGGGGTGGCAATTCCCATAATTTTCTTAAAGTCAGATGAAATATTTTTTCGATTATGAGTACAACGAAAATTGGAAACGGAATCATAATATTTCCAATAGACTTGAGGAAGTAGTAGACGAAAGGTTACCTAAAATATAGCTTCCTTTTTGACCTATTTTTGACCTTTGACCTGGCAATTCCCATACGTTCCTAAAGTCAAATAAAATATTTTTCGATTATGAGTACAATGAAAATTGGAAGCGGAATCATAATATTTCCAATAGACTTGAGGAAGTAGCAGACGAAAGGTTACCTAAAATATAGCTTCCTTTTTGACCTATTTTTGACCTTTGACCTGGCAATTCCCATACGTTCCTAAAGTCAAATAAAACATTTTTTCGATTATGAGTACAACGAAAATTGGAAACGGAATCATAATATTTCCAATAAACTTGAGGAAGTAGCTGACGAAAGGTTACCTGAAATATAGCTTCCTTTTTACCTATCATCCACCATAAATGATAAAAACAATTGTTTTGTACTATGAGGCAATTCTGAGAACTTGCACAATCATATGTTTATGGTCATAAAAACGTTTTAAAGTCTGTGTGAGGGGTGTCTATGGTGGAATTTTTGTCCCACAAGTCAACACAATTAAGGTTAGAGTGTTTTTGAATTTTTAATTATCCCACATTCTGGTTTTGTTACTTTTCCAATAAGTCTCCATCCTCAAATATCCCCCTCTATTGAGCTCCCGCGTAAATTATTGGTTGACATGTAAGCCCCGGCATAATGAAGATTCTGTTTCATTCTTGCTTTCATGCACGATTCAATTTCTTTAAGTGCGTCTTCAATAGATGGCATCCACCGATATTAAAGCTCTTTGTGAGGTCACTTCATTAAGTTTTACGCTTGTATCACCTTTGTTGTAATTTTAACTCAGACAAAATTTTATATTTCCTACAATAAAAATGTGTCGGGTCAAGAGCATCATGTTCTTTATGAGTTTAGGAAGGTTTTTTCATTCTAAATATACGTGCCATTTTCTCTTTTTGCAGACTAGCAGAAGAAAGCCTCCAAAAAATGGAGTTGCTTTACAAGCTTAGCCTCCAGGGAAGTTTGCTGTATGCCACTAGCTAACAATGCATTTCGCACATGCTGTGCTTCAAGGTTCTCTTTTATATCAATTAAGCTGTTTGTGTTACAGAATCCAAGAATTGAACGTAAAAGACAAGTCTAGTGTTGGTTGAACTAGCTTATTTTCGTATGACTGTCATCAGAACCTTTACGTCACAAATGCCAAAGTTCAGAGGATCAAAGAGTCGAAAATCTAAAACATAGTTGGCTTACAGTAAAGAAAAATGTTCAGCCAAGACTATGACTTGCCTTTTACATTCAATTCATTAATTAAGTCATGGATATCCTCCTGGGGCATTATGCTTATCAAACTAATGCAAAATTTCGTAATCACCAAATAATAAAATCCATAGAGAACAAAAATAGTCTGCACACACGCAAATTACAGAGAATCGGTTTTCTTTCTTTGATATAATCTGTTGAGAGGTGCAGTTGCTTTGCAGGGCAAACCTCTGAGGACGTTTGCTGCACGGCATGAAGTAACAGGTTAGTTTCAGTCATGCTTTGATTCAAGGGTTTTTTCTAGCCGATTTAAGAGTCAATGATCCTCAAACCATAAACAACTACAGCGTATAAAACCATTGACTTATTATTTGTTAATGATACGTTTCACTTTCATTCCCAGGGTCTTTAGAACACGTTGCACCTTGTATATGGGGCTTTAAAGCCAACTGTATGCTATGAAGACACGTAGAGAGGATAACAATACAAATTTAAAACTGATAACAGAAATCACATTCGTCAATGAATGATTGCATGTTTAAGTTTAAATTTCCCATTTGGCTTAGGTATTTTTCCAACAGTCCCGATCATACCGTTCTCTGCATTTAACAATAAAGATGATGAATCCGAAAACCTAGCTCATTTGTTATTATTGGTTACAAGTTTTAAATATTTTACTTTCTATTGTCCAACCCCTCCATTACGGGGAAAAGAAAACGTAATTTTGTGGAGTAATTAGGTTTGTTTACTTTCTATGTCCGACTTTTGACTTTTTTACTGATAATCTTCTATTCCTGTACTTTCAAAGGTTCTTTCTTGTTCGCGTTCCTTCCTTTTTGAACTTTCTTCCTGTGTTTGATTTTAATCAACCTCTCTCTAAAATGTCCTTGTATCTTTTATAACTCATAAAATGTTTGAGTTATATTCTTAGGTAAGACTTGACCTTGATTTTTAATAGTTCTTTTGCGACCTCTTTCATTGATATTAACATTCATCACAGATTGCAATTGCGCTATACAATCCGATGGTGATAAAATTCCCTTTCGCATTATGGAAAGTATGATAACGGACGTTTTGGTAGACATCCCTCGAGACCGTCTTGCATCTAGAAGATTTAATAACGCATTCAATCACTTAGCAAATACACCTGCGGTGTGATCCTTGTTATAGGAGGGACTCAGTATACACGAAATGTCTTCTACACTTAAGTGACAACAAAAGACCACCTGTCCTCTCCACTCTGTCGACATCACTTAGGTGAAACTAAGTATAGAAGATAACTTCCTTTCGCACAACACTAGTCCCCAAATCTAAATCGCTATAAGTTGATCAGTAATATACCTTTATCGATGTAAGGCCTGCTTGGACACTAGATCTTGCCATGAAATAAAAAGATGCTGGAATTCAGGAAAATAAAAACTGACACGAGAACTGCACGTAAGTCCGATTTAACGTATCATAGCTGCTCCTAGTCTATTGTGATGTCACTGCTATTGTACTGTTCGAATTTCTACAGCAATGTTGGAACTGCGTAGGCGCAAGGAAACCTTACTAGTATTGAGGAAAAGGTAGCGACTTGATACTGCTAGCCATTTCTTGATTTAGACAGTCTGAGCGAGCAACGGTCTAATAAACAAATTCAACAAAATATTTGATTGTTCATCAAACATGGTTAACTGCCCTGTTCGATGAGAAATGTGCTACCTGCAGGAAACCAATTTAGAGAGCGACTAAGCAAGACATTACGATGAGATTCAGCATGCCACTACATCTTTAATAAAACTTGTTCGAAAGGTTTTGTGCTCGCTACATTGTTATCAGTTATCAACACTTTGTACCAGCACGGAAGAAAATCTTTTACGAATATATATGCTTTCATACTTTTACGAATTCCTACGAAACTTTGGTAGCCGCTGTATGTTCTGAAACGTGTAAAACTTTAAACTGTTCCCTGTATGCTTATACCTTGAGATACCCCGTCCATCTGCTTATAACACACTTCCGTTTCTCAGAATATTGAGCAGTTGCCCACTATTTCCCGAGCACGTCTGTCTTTGGCCAAAACTTCGAGGTTGCTTGTTTCACAACTAAAGATATGCTTATTTTCCAAGTTTTCAGGTCAATTGATAAAACTATATTTAGTCACGTAGGTTTCTATATTCATCTTCTTTTAGGTGCATATTTTGGCGAAAGGTGCACATTGGTTTTCGCCCTAGCTCCATGATTCTTTGTTTTGATACATATTTCTTTACTTTAGGTGTTTTTAGGTGGCTTTACGTGTTTATTTCTTTCCTTTAGGATCTGAATACGTTGCTTAAAGTGCATAATTCTTTGCTTTAGTTGTATATTTCTTTGGTTTGATGAATATTTCTTGGTTTTATGTCTACATTTCTCTGTTTTAGGTGCATATTTCTATGCTTTAGTCGTATATTTCTTTGTTTCTTGTGTTTATTTCTTTGCCTAAAGTACAGATTGTTTTGCTTTTTGTACATAGTTCTTTGCTTCAGTTGCAAATATCTTTGGTTAAGTTGCATAGTTGTTCGCTTTGTTTAGATATTTATTTGTCTTGTGTGTAAATTTCTTGTTTTAGGTATACTTTTGTCTGCTTTAGATGCATATTTCTTTGATTTAGGTGCAAAAAATTGCTTTATGTGCGTAAATCTTTGCGTTTTTCATCTTTGCCGGTGTTTCTTGGGTAAGTCTTAGATCCAAGTCTCTCTCTCCTTCATCTTTGTACTGTCTTACCCCAATTTCATAGCTTTTCTTTGAAAAATGCATATCTGATAGCTTTTAAGAGCATCTAATGTCTATTATTAACTTCTTTAGTGTTCCTTTGAAAAATATCAATTACTTAAAACGTCTTTAAAAGCCTTTACATGCTGCCATACAAATCCGTTGGGTTCTCAATATAGATTTTAGTCCATGGCAACCTATCAATTTCAGTATATTTTTTATGCTATTTTATCTTCACTTTCTGTATCTGAGAAATGTCTCTAGTATTAGCACTTCACCCAGCTATTTCTTTATTCAATTCGCCCTTGGAATTCAGATAGTCATATAGAAAATTCGTAATCGACACATGCACAGTAGGTATAAACGGCGAGATACGGATATTTATTCGGATATAGATCGCATGATACCTATAAAATTAGGGGTAAGCATGTGGTTCGTGTATAGGTTCAGAATAGATGTGTTACACCAGGAAATATATATTTGATGAGATACTAGATAGCGCACCCCACCTTATCCCGGCATGTTGCTCTACTGACTGAGTTATGGTGATCCGATGATAACATGAATCACTTTTCTCTAGTTGCCATATCATCTCCCGGCATCCACCGTTGTACAGAAGATAAAATATTAAAGTTGTATGTGATGCTGAAATTATTTATTGATATTTGAAAAATAGAATTTAAAAAGATTTATCTTTAAAACCCTATTTAATGCAGTGGCGGTTTGAGAGGAAGGTCGTCCGGGCCATGGCCCAAGGCCCCAGAACTTCGAGGGGTCCCGCAATTCAGTACTAAGAAACTAGTATGTGGCTAACTGTACATATCGATATCGTGGAAGTAAGCGAAAACCTGGAACGTGTACCCACTGGAGTAAACACGGTGCCCTCAGAACGTCCGCAGAATGATCATGCCTGAACTGCTTAGCAACGCATGACGTCATAGGTCCCGCACATCCAAAGACGAAGCTGATTTAATGGGATATTTAAGACAAATTTAGATAAATTTACGATAAATACCTCTATAAAGGGACCATTATAGAAACAAAGTCAAGTTAAATTATCTAATTCCAGAAAAACTTAGATTCTAGATCTTAAAAATGTATTGATGCATTACCACTTACCCTAAGAGTTTCTTTCTCCATAGTGTACTCAGAATTCATTTTTTAGATAGTTGACTTTGTTTCGTTTTGTTGTTGTATTTGGGGGGGTAGGGGGGGTAGGAGGGCTCTCGGTTTGTTTTATGTACTACAATATTGTTGTACGATTTCAAAATAATAGCTTTCATACGTACATACATGTATACACCGATTAGTAACACTACAAAATTTACGCCACAAACGTATGTTTAGCCATAATTGCCGATTATATATCGTACCTTCTTCTAAATCATTTCCATTTTGTTGGGTTTTTTTCGACCAGAATTACTAGTCTACGCTCATGGCGTTTAAAGATAGTCCTCTTCGATAATTCTTTACTGATATTCCATGTTTTTAGAGTAATTACCAGTCTCAACAAGCTCAAGCCATTTTCTTTTGCCAAGTTACAAGCAAACACAATTTAAGGTGTAGCACTGTAGTGCTTGGTATTCAAGGCGGCGTTTTGCAGTTTTTTATCACGTTTGATTATACATTAGATAGATCTTGTGTATTAAGAAAATGAAGGCCTTTGCGCGCCCCCACGCTCAGGAATAACTAACGAGGTGTCATTTTGTCATGTCCATTATGACAAAAATGAAATTATGAACCTGAAGAGAGTAATGAAAATATCACTTATCATGCTTTGAACCAAGAATCAGCATAATAAAATATGTCCATGCAATTAGCAAGAATCAAATCTATAACTTTGTGCACTGATTTCCAACATTATATAACGAAAACTCAGTATTTGCGGTAATCTCTACTTTTCTGGCTAACTCAACTACTGGGATTATTTAGAGCATAGAAAGAAGCTGCGACATGATCACCAGAGAAAGCAGTCTATCCTGAAAAGCTTAAACTCTCTAAATTTGAGACAACGATTACTCAATGTAAACAGGAGTTTTCTGTGAAGCACAAAGGTTTTGCAAATTGTCTAAAAACTTCTGTGACGTAAGTCGTTGGAAATGGCTGTAAAACTGAAAAGCTTTGTAGACAACACAGCATTGTCTTGAGCTCAGCGGAGTTTTGAGAGACAGTGTATTTTGTGTTTTTGAAGCTATGCTCGTTAAAAGACCGAACTCCAATAACCGCTTCATTGTCGAATAAATGAAATTGCATGCTGCTGGGCACAGTAATTTATAATATACGCTCCAAATAAAGCTGCGCAAGACACATTAGCGCCGGCCCTTAGAATCTTAATAGGTAGGCCATTGTTGCTATCATGGTTCATTAAGGCATGAATCGTCCAAGAGACCGATTTAACAAGTGCGGGGGCCATTTGACAGCTAAGAGTTAAGAGGGTACTGCCCATAAATTATCTTTTGCCTCTTTTACTCCCGATGGACAGGTCTCATGTCGGTAATCGTTGGGCAAAAAGATAGTTGGTGATAGCAGATAGTGTGGCCTGATTAACCATTGCTTAGTATTGCTTCCAAAAAATGCATTTAAAAGCAATTGTTGCACATCTAGGATAAATAAAATCAAGGTGTATAGACCAGATGTTTCATTACATTCTTCACTGTAGACCCCGTTAATATGGGAAAGGATCTGTTACTAAAATAATAAAGTTACCGCGCTCAAGAAGCTGGCCCTCTGGGAGAGGGGGGGCGGCGGTTGAGATTTCAAAAATTTCGAAGGGGGGCGGTTAATATTCATAATTTTCTGGAAATCATTCTAAAATTAGTATCCA
>JAAAKL020014085.1:0-12131 GCA_010016065.2 Carybdea cf. marsupialis auct. non (Linnaeus, 1758) | reverse complement strand
TTTTCACAAATATTGTGATAATTGCAACTATCATCATCATCAACAACATTACCACCATCATTGTATGCAATTATTTCAAAGAAAACATAGAAAATTATCCTTTTGGTTTGCAATTCTTCTAAACATACAAAAGAAACATAACATTTGGATTTAAGCTCCATTGTAAAATCATTTTCACACATAATGGATATTTTAATGACTCAGAAGCAGCAATAATAATAAAATCCACGACAGCTGACAGCATCCTCAAGTCTACTTAAAGTGTTTTACGGCAACAAGAGTCTGTTAACAGATACTTCTGACTGCTATCTTTAAACATGAGATATATCTCTTCTAATACTGATTTTCATGTTAGGTAGGCCCTACACAAAGGAATAGGGCTGAACACTGAATAACAATCTTGGAGAAATAACATCAATCTGCGAGGAAAAAATTCATATAAAAGAATTAGAAACTAAAACCTCAAAAAGTCAGATGTTCACCCAAGACTGTACCATGGAGCTGCTTTTCCGCATGTTATGTTTCTTTTCTTCTGATTTCCTTGATACTCGGATGTCAAAGTACATATTACTGAAATAAGTATGCATTGGTTTAATGAAATTGTACTACTACAATTTTAAAGTATGGAGATCGAGAATGAAGATTTTCCTATGGAAAACAACATAATCACATACTAACATAATCTTTATGTCAATTCCTTTCACAAGTGCATCATTATTACTTCCTTGTTGCTTACACATTCCAAGAACATTACTTCACATCAGGTTTACAGCATGTCCTTAAAAGATGAACAATAGGGATGTTTACTACATTTTTATGGGTGACCAAAATCAAAGAGGGGCAAGGAATCTGAGGATATTTCCTCAAAAGAGCTGGCCCATTTGTTCAAAACCCATAAATGTGTGCATATTTGAGATACATGAATCTTTCTGGTCTCCTTTTTAAAGGAAATTTGCTGCCTGAAGTTGGCAGTAAATCATAAAATTGACAGTGGGCCTGGAATTACATTCCAAATCCTCCCAGCATTACACTGGAATATATATTATAGCAGTTTGAAAACAGATTGCTACAGTTAGCAAGTTTATATCCAAAATGATGTTCTAACTGTGTATGTCTATTAAACCCTTCAATAATATGAGTAACTAACTTACCTTCAAACTCAATCAGATTAAACGAAGCATGAAAGAGCTCTTTCCTTCCAAGGCTAACTACTTCATATGTCTCATTTCCTTCATTTATGTCATTCCCATTTTGGGGTTGCAATACATTGTTCCTCCATTCACCTATAATTGTAACACATCAGTGACAATATCAATGGAGCTCCATCATTACCAACCAAAGGTAGAGTCTTCCAGGCATGTGTATGTAGTACAATGATGTATGGCAGTGAAACTTGGCCGGTGAAAGCTAAAGATGCCAGTTGCATGGAGCAGAATGAATTGAGAATGATATGATTTGTGTGTAGTGTAAGCTTGAAGGGTTGGCTCAGTTCTAATGAACTCAGAAGGAAATTGAATCTGGACAGTATTACAGCTGTCTGCAGAATAGGAGGCTTCATTGGTTTGGTCATTGGACTGAAGGGGCAAGAATGCTTGGGCAAGTAGCGGCAGAAAAATCAAGGTGGCCAGAGTAACTGACAGAGGGAGGAGAGAGAAAACATGGAACGAAGTGATAAGGATGGATCTCAAACAGAAAGGTGTCAGTGGAGACCTGGTGAAGGGTAGGGTAGCTTGAAAGGTAATTTCAAAATATCGTCCAAGACATGCCATCATGTAAAATGGATGTAAAACTGAATATGATAATGATGAAGAATAATAACAATATCATTCCAGAAATGTAGGTGAAATATCCCAATTCAGCTTATTGGCATGAAACCCTTTGACATTTTGTAATGAAATGGTAACATCGCTTGCATCAAAGGAGCGACTCAGTTATTATTGGGCCCATTATACTGCAGAAGAAATGTTCATGGTGGAGTCTTGCACTTGAGACAGAGGGCATTTCACACAAAATTGTATGGAGCCAAATCATAATTTGTCATCCAAAATTCACTTATATCTTCAAATGTCTGCAAAACATGACATAATGATAGGAGGAATCCACAAGACCTATCATTCTTCATGACTATGGTAAATTTAGAAGAATGGAACTGAAATGATCTGGCTACAAATATTGGAACACTGGGTCCAAGCTATAATGACACTCTGGCCTATGTCTGATTATCTACTTTGAACTTCGAATAAAAATAAGGCCACATCTATCAAAACAAATTTTACTTATTATTGTCTTCACCCTGTTCAAATCACTTCCCTGAAATAATCAACAAGTTAAACTAAAACGAAGACATAATAATCTCTGTAAAGAACAATGATTTGATAGGTCTTTATTGACATGTTAATATTTAAAACATCTGGTTACATAGGTTAGAGCTCCTTAAGTGTTATTGCTCAAGTCTCAGCTACAATTGAAAACAATGGGTGGGTAGTTGTCTCATCACACTCTGTTTAATTGACACTCCTCTGTAGCAGATCACTGACATGATCTCCTTACATTTTCCCCAAGCTGCCTTCAATTGCAGCTAAACCTCAATGTCATAACTGTTCATATCACTGTTCATCCCATTTATTTCAAATGCCTGTCTCATATATTAATCCTCTTGTTTTCCTTCCACAGACCATCTCTTCACAACTTTCACTCCTCTACTCTTCAAACACTCTTGTTACTCTAACAAACTATGTTGAAGTTGCTTGTCTTAACAGTCACAAGATAATCATTTGCATAAGTGTGTCCCAAGATAGGCCCTTGTATGTGCTTTAACTTGCGGCATCTAGCACAGTAATAAAAGTAGTGGACTGAGTCTTAAGCCTTGGTGCACACCAACCTTTAACATAAACTCTCTTAATAGCATTTTACTGCTCCAAATTGCTGTATTAACACCATTGCACATTGTCCTGGTCATTCTCATAGTCTCCACTGTCACTCCCTCCATTCTGAGGTTATACTACATAAGCTCTCTTGGTACCCTATAACACCTTCTCTTGATCTAAAAATACCCAATACTGTGTTTAATTGGCATCAATGGTCCTATCAAGCATTTTGTCATCAGATGAAAATGGTGCAAATTGTACTACTTCTAGGCATGAATCCAAACAGATGTAATCTTGAGTCCATGATGTCTATAAGGATCATCATCACATACTCAAGTAACCTGATTGCTTGGAAGTTCTTGCATGTCAGCTGGTTCAGTATTTTGCTTGTAGATTGTAATTAAAATGCTGCTCTCCTTCATTGCTTGAAGTATCTCTTTTCCCGCATATATTTGGAATGGGCCTTCTCATAGTCACTTCCTGTTCCTTTCCATGAAAAGGGCCTAGTGCAGGCAGTGGTTAACATTTGTTCTCTGCATTGAGTAGATCATCAAATAATTTCTTCCATCTTTGGCTCACTTCTCAGCTATAATGTTACTATCCAACCACTTAATGCTTGTGATGCAAAATTATTTTTCTGATCTCTTGACTTCACTTACATCTTACATATGCTCCCTTCCCTTTCTTTATTGTCATGTTAAACGTTGAATTGTTGTTTAGCTTTTGCTTTGGTTATTATGACTGTTGTCTTCTCACAAGAGCAGATGACAGAGCACAGTACCTCCAGGATCAAGGCAGGCAAGTTCAGGCGTGGAACTCACAACCCTCGGATTGTGAGTCTGCCACTCTACCAGTATGCCACTACTGATGATAAACCCATACATAGATACATCACTCAATTTTTAATACACAGCTTACTAGTTCCAAATTTAAACCAAAAAACAATTTTATAAGAATGTCTGCATGATGGGACATTCTAATTGTATTTCTGAAGCAAAAGGAATGGTGGCATTTTATGTTAGTGAGCCACTGACTCAGACTCTTCAACCTAGGTCATAGATGATACCTTTTGCCACAAGAAAAAGGCAAATACAGGACATTATGGCAATGCTCCTAAACACTCTGTAAAGCTCTAAATGATAATATTCAAACCATGCAGCATTTTCTTCAAACACTTTCCATAACTAGTGTACACAATAATAAAGCAATATTAACCACTTACATGTTTCATATCCTGTGAGGATTAAAGATACCATGTCAGCATTAACTGGGCGAAATATTCTCAGATAGACAGCCCTAAATAGAAAGAATTTAAAATTAAAAGGAATTCCTGGACATATCACAAGTGGTACACAATAGCTATACAAACAAGTTTGTAGTAAATCTTTCTTCAACATTAACTACCAGTGCAGATTTATTCATGTAACAGCTGAACACAGTGCATTAGAGTGATTGAGAACTGTCTTGACATCTAAACCATTATCATGGCACTTGTTAAAAAACCTGAACATGAAATCCTGATTATATTATGGTGTTGATAATCTAATAGATACAAGTAAATTGCCAAAATTGCATTTTAGCATTAAAAACTATCAAAATTAATCAGATGCATATCTTCAAAAATTAAAAAAAACCAGGGTAAGATTCTCTGTTAATCTGCTAAATAAATGAATAGGTTCCAGGTATTGGCATGTTCACTGTAATTTCAAAAATAAGCTAGAACACTATCAGACGGTCACTATGGATTAACAGGCTATTGTAGCTAAAGATGGATTCCATCCTGACATCATCAAAATGTAGAAAGGCAGCTATATCACAAATCCTGTGTTTTGGTACTTTTTACTTTTACTGCAATTGGCAACCTATCCTCCTTGTGCTTGCCATCCCTTGAATATCTGTGAAACAGCTTCTGAAGAGGTAGTTAGATTTTTTGGAATGTTGCAGACAGTTTACAGTCTGTCTTGATGCAGCCCATGACAGCAGAGCCTTCTTCAAGAAAATGTTGCATTTTCTATGCATGGAATGTCATCATCATGATGGACTGATTGGCATGCACGTGCAAGGCCATATGCAAGAAATCCTGCAGGCATTTTTATGATGACCACAGCATGTTTCACAATTCTATCCAGCAATCTCTGCAGTGTGTAGCATATATACATGCTCCAACAGCTGCATGTGACTTTGTAAACTAATTCATTATTTTGTGTGTGATCTGTGTTACATCTTTTTGGATTGCAGGTAACAATTTTGGGGGAATTGCAACACAAGGTTACATTATGGGGAAAAGTTTTAGTTGTATCCATCCTGTCTTTGAATTTTAATGAAACGGCAAGTGAAGTCATTGATGAACTGGAAACTTCATTAGCCTGTATTTGGATCCAAATAACTTGCAGTCTTATTAGAGATAACATAATTGACTGTTGTAAGAAAATACCTTGTTACATGCATTGGGCATTCTCAATAGTGTCAATGCTGACAATTTCATGCTAGCAACACTCAAAAGGAGACAATGAAAATATCTTATGTGTTAGCACAAGCTTACTGAGAAAGCTGGGGGATGCAATGAATCCTCCCTAACAAGGAATTCCATCCAAGGCATAACAACTGAAATTCCTGGATGAATGAGAACAGTCGAAGGAAGAAGACTCATCGTCTGGTTTCCAGTTGTTGTTGTCATACCCCTGAGGAGACACCCTCCAAGTCTTGGGATTGGGATATTATGTGGTCTCAAGTGCCACTTCCAGAAGAGCATGGTGTTTTGGCAGTTGTCACAAAATGTTGGGGCAATACTGTTGCAAAGATCCTTACATTCAGCAGGCAAGAAAAGAAAGCCATGAGTTACAAATTATATTACTCCTTTAGTCTTTGACAATAATTAATGTATTCCAAGCAATGCCAATGTATCCCAAAACAGTTATGAGCACTGGAATGAGCTGAAATGCCAATCAATACGCTCTGATGGTTGGCAGAAGGGCAGTCTATTGTGCATTGGCCTACTTAAAACTCTATTGGAGCACCAGGTCACACTTCACAAAATGCTACTTACATTAGTGGTATATTATGTTGAGGACTATTAAGGGCTGTCTATTAAAGATTCATTAACTAGTGGAATTCATGTCTTGTAGAATTTCTAGAGGTTATCAAAGTTCAATAAGTGAATAAGTCACTCTCTTGCTATTCATGGTACTAGTATTGGAGCCAGTCTGGTAAGGTAGCATGATTATCATGAAGTCACCAGGAGAGTATTCATACGGTAGCAATTTTGTCTCAATACCTCAATCTGTTTTCTCCTGTGTCTCTGTTATATTCCTAACATAAGTATCAGTATCAGCTCCACAACTAACAACAATAACAAAATAGTAGACTCTAGCTTGTCCTTATCAGCAACAGCAGTGTCATCGTCACGTCATAGCATAACCTATATTACACTAACTCTTCAAAAGGAAAATTTTTAAACAAAAGGGGAACTTTTATATTTAAAAAACGGTTGCAAAATGGGCTCAATTTCGACGACATTGGACACTTTCATGAGAGGCAAGATGCCCACTGTGCTCCCAGTCACCACCATATCACTACATGAGATGACTCCCAAGTGAAATTCGTTTTCCAGCATTTGTATTGCATCCAAAGGAAAAGCAATGACTAGTTTCATATAATTATCTTACTAGTGACTCCTTCGACAAGCGAAATAACTTATAATTTAGTCTTAAGGCTAAAAACGTTACGTGAAATTGAAACATAAAGAAGCGAAACTAACAAATAAGTGACAAATCTACGTGACAATTAAACAAAACAACTTGCCAGGGATTAGGGCTCGTTTCTTTCTTTAACGTATACACAAATCCTCCAAAACATCGGGAAAGTAGTTACTGCTACAATGAAAACAGAAATCTCAGCTTACCCGTAAATGGTTTCTCCCCCAACGTACAAGCCCTTATTTGTACGTACTGTTATCTCGTTCATCGTGGTCCAAATGCAGCAGACGGGAATCTTTCGCAGTCAGACAGCAGTGCATACTTATTGTCCCTGTTACAATTTACCAAGGCAAGTACTGCTACCCGCAGGACTAGAGGACATCTTCAGTCGACTGAGCCTGTGCAGCTATATCTGATCAACAAATTGCTTCTCTTTGTTGTCCTCAAAAACGTTCTTGATTCCTCGTTCTTCCATGTCAGCTGTCAGCATGTTTGTGGCCAAGACGACTCGGTTCGTAATTGTTTACAAACGAGGCTGCTAACCTAATTAGCAACGCCCCAATCAACCTCTCATCAAACAAAAAGGATCTTGAGATGTAACTTCCCAGAACTGGTTCCAACCATACAATGTCTGCCCACGCTTTCATAAACTCCACTACTACAATCTCAGACAGAGCCCTTGCGAAGATTGGACGGAAATGTAACCAAAACGGAAAATAATCTTGCAAGACAGTAGTCACATAACAGGCGCCTTCATTGATGCTCTTACTTGGTATCTGCCCCTTTCCCGTGGTATTAGGGAGCTCTGATGTGTTGCTCTCCGAAATCGATGTTTTCAAATTGTAAGAAGGACACTGCTGGAGACACAGCTTTTTCTCAATGCTTTTAGGCTAACGTTGCAGCACATGCTAGTTCCATCCCCTCAATACTCCTTTCTGATACCATGTACCAAGTCTGTTCGTTAAAAAGATACGTTTAGTTATGTTTACTTTATTGCTTCCTTGCGAGAGATTTATTATGTTTCTTTTATTGCTAGCAAGGCAGAAATAATCTGGGAAAGGGAAGCGGAGCTAGGACTCTTTGTCCAACACCTATACATCTGGGTGTGGTTGAAATACTTTATGAAATAATAGATTTTTGTTTCGTGGGGCTCCTTGAACGCTGCCCTTGCTACAAGTATGATTGAGCCTAGTCTCTGTAAGGGAGGGTACCCAGAAGTGAAAGCTACGGTCGGCAGAAATAGGGAGAGAAAAAAAGCAATCTATCATTGCCCATCTCTTTTCCGTTCCTCTTCCTTTGCTACCGGTATTTATATAAAACTAAGAAACCCTCGTGTTATCAGATTTGTCTCCAATTGCATTCTGTAGTCTTAGAAATACATAGTCAAAAGAATTTTGCCTATCATAATGTATATTCATCATGTATGTCCAAAAGTGGGGAAAGAGTGTGGGTTTCTACCTACCCCTATTCCATCGACTATGAATGGCAGAAAAGGGAAGAGGAAGGCAGAGTGACAAAGACGATTTACCATAAGTAGAAAAGCCTTGAACCTGATTACCTGGTTACGCTATTGTAATTATATTTCAAAACGGACATCAACAAAGACACCATTTCACCAAACGCACGAGGAGAAAAACCGAGGTACAATTTCAGTTGCATTCGCCTCCAATGCGGAGGGAAAGTGATGACGTTACAAATCAAAAGTCTTAGAAATAGTATGATTTGACTCCAGATATCGAAAGGCAAGCTTGGAATAGGCTGTTCCCCAAAGTAGCAGGCCTGTAGTGTGTATAGTGTTTAAACTAGAGGCGTTTGTATCTCAAAAATCTTTGGTCAATACTCTGTTGATATTCCTTGGTGTCTTAAGGGAGGAACCAGCGTTAAACAACAGCGCTTTGTTAGAGAGATTCAAAACTTTAAAACCTGATATCTCCGTGTTGGGAAAGGGCATCACTCTCGATTTTGGCCATTGACGTTCTCACTAATTTGGTAGCATGAAAATTGAGCTTTTCCCCTTAATTCAAAAATGTCCAAAACCGTGACGTCACACTTTCCCACCGCATAGCACGCATATTTCGTTTGACCATGTCAGCCATATTTTGCAAATTGCTCTCCTGCTCTCAATTTGCTCCGAATCATTCTCTTGTGCTTCGAAAAACTCTTGAGCGAAATATTTTTTGTTGTTATCATCCATCTTGAAAAGACTCAATTGTTCATCAAAGAGCTTCACCTTCGCCAGCAACCGTTGGACAAACACAGCTAGGTAATGCATTGATAACCGTTGAGGTTTTAAATATTCTGAATCCCAAATTGCTATAGCTAAAAATTTCCTGTAGCATGAAAACTCACAAAGTTTGTCTACGTCTTCTGAGCTAACATAATTTCCGATGTTCATTCACATCCCTGGATAGATCTATTTAATGATGACACAAAAATTGCTTTTCCTTGATCTCCCTATTTCAAGAAGTTCAAATCCTCGAAGATGTCTGTCATTGGGCAAAAACTGGTAAGTTGTAAGCGTATTCATTTTGCCCAAAAAGTACAGGCTTCTTTGTTTCGATGAATGCAGCATCCAGAGTGATATGATGAATGGAGAATACTCTTTCGCTAAAGGGGCATAAAAAAAGTTTTTTCAGAGCATTGCAACATGGGTTGAAGTGGAAAAGATTGAGCTTCTCAGACTGGCAAGGGAGAGGAATGCCTAGCAGTTCATGGTCGCCAACGTCACAAGATATGGCACTTGAGGAAGAGGAGGATGGCCATAATAGGTTGCGCGATTCTGTCCTGTAGTCTCTGCGAAATACATGCTATATAGTCGTTATCATAGCAGCATGTGAATTAGCAAACCAATAAACTTTTTGTGTGATAGCAAGTGTACCTTTTGGGGCTAGAGACAATAATTTCGGGTGAGAGTACGCAACATATGGTTTCACCGAATTTTGATGAAACGTTTGCAATCTATGGTAGTCTTTATAAACTGAGCACCTCATCATTACGTATTTTAGATCAAACAAAAAAACTGGAAATCTTATAAGAAATAATAATATTGATGACATTCTCCGGTACTCATTTTCTGGAAAGATAGTTGCAACGTGTACTTGTAGTTTTAATAATGTATCCCCTTCAGAAGCTGTAGTCGCATGTCAAATTCTTGTGTGAGACGTGTCTTGTTGCACGCACCCGAAGCACCGCCATTGACTGCTGAAAATGTGCTTCGTCTGAGTCAAAATGACAATGCCATCATCTGTTAGATGTTTTCTACCAAGCTTGCAAACAAGGTACCTTGGTATGTATTAAAGGTGAGGTTTGATCAGATATTAGTTACTTGGAAGACGTAATGAGTAAGCTGGTGGTGAAATTTACATTCCATGAAGGCAACCATGTGGCCAAAGAAGATCTTGTCGCTGTAGGTTGGCGGGCAGTGTCGCCGGGAAGACCAAGGAAACGTTGGGCACACAATGTCTCAGATAACATTACAAAAATGCCAGCTAAAATTAGTAGACATTACAGCCAGAGATCATTGCAAAAAGACATACAAGCGGATCGACATCAGAAGGCTTCAAACCCCCGCCAAATGGGAAGACGAGGATGTTAATTTGTAGAGTAAGGAAGCAAGTATAGGTTTTACGGTTGTTAATGTTCTATCGAGCCATCTATCAAAGTCGGTTACAAGAGCGCTTCGAACTAGTACAACTTATTAACCTGTCAGCTTTGCCATGTTGATTAAGAAAGCTCAAAGCTAGTCATACAAAATTGTTGAAAGTACTAGCAAACAAGTTGGCAAACGAAGAGAGACAAGGGTATTGTTTGTCCATCAACATTGCAACAATGGGAGATTAGATTTTCTTTATTGCAACATATCTTAATTTATTTTGAATGTTTCTTACGATTTGCCTCTTTATAAGAATATCTGAAAATCTGTAAAATATTTTTTTTCTCGAGTTGCTTCTACAATCAATGCCCATCTAGCGTCTGCCTCACTATAGTTTAAAAACATAATCAAGAAATGAGGAGCTGCAAGCTGAAAGTCCTTCGTGGATGGATAGCATGAAAGAGATTTTGTTAGTTATTCTTGCGATTTAAATATCTCTTCTTTAGAAAAGTGGGCAACTCCTCTTTCCTGGTTTCACCGGCCTCCACAAGAAAACTGTAGCATGAGAAGAATAGAACGAGAAAACGAGGCTCTATTTCTGAATACGAGGATCAAGGAACCACCATAACAAACAGTGATTAACATGTGGACTCTTTCTCCTGCTACATCGAGGATTGCATGACTGCAGTCAGGTTGAAAATGGAGCTCACTGAACGAGCGTTTCAACGCTTTTACCAGCTTTTTCATGGTTCAGAAGGTCGACCAATCATTATTGGCATGATTCATATCTTGCCGTTACCAGGTACTTGTAAATTCAACACAATAAGCTTTAAGTTTAACAGTTTGTGGTAGCCTAGCTAACTGTGTCTACCCCCAGTGTTTAAACGTTTGCGGAGGATTACTAAAGTTCCTGCTGTTAGTGTTGATAAACAACAGTTTAGTACGTAGTCATGTTGCGCACTCGAAAAGCTCTTGGTCGACGAGGATTGACTTGCGGCAGTGCCTGATCCAGTAGTTAGTACTAAGTCAGAAAATCTGATCTGATTGGCTATTGTACCGGTACTTACCCAGTCAAATCAGTCCAAGTATTGAGAACTCTTTAATTTCTGAAGGCGATCATATCAGGGTTGAAGGATATACATATGCATGATATTTCAACCATATGACCATGACTTTCACGAAAGATCGCTAGTTCTTTGGGGCCCTGTGATGTCTATAAAAACCCTGTGTACGTGTGCTTTTCGGCTACCCCTTTTAGTGATTGAAATTAATATGAGAAAATTGAGATATTATGTTAACTTGGCCGTTCAGGTGTCATGTATCTAATTCCATATCCCTATATACTTATACTCTTTGTATCATTTTTATCAAAGTAGCAAGGTTAAGATGTCAAGTTTACTTGTTACTACGAATCGTTTGTGTAACCGTAGCTAGTTATAATCAACTTGATTTGATAATTAATGTGTAATTTGTTGCTGTCATAATATTGTCATTTTATTTCATTATACGACATTACAAGATTAAGTAGAGAATGAATCAAAAGATGGTGATTTTAAAAATTCTTTCGGTGTAATTTTGTTTGTCAGGGGGGAGGGAGGAGTGGGAGGAGTGAAGAGAACCAAAAATGCAGAACATTAAAAAGTGTTGAGTTTGGAGTAATAAATCTTCACTCCATGCAGCCCTGTTACATGAAAAAGATTACTATAAAAAGATAGCGTAGAGATCTTTATCTCAGGTACCTAGTAAATGTCCCCAAAGAGCTAAATGTCCTTTATTAGGACCCCCTGTTTATTAAGTTTTGACAAAAATAATTTGACCCTACAAGGAAATGTTCCTTACTCGAATTATGTTGGTAGGATGGTAGGATATGTATATTTTCTTACATTCTTTCTTTTTTTCTTTGTTTCCTTCTATTATTTGAATCTGTTTCATAAGGTGCACTATTCCATAACAAGTAAATTTTCAGGGCTTCATGAT
>JAAAKL020014083.1:0-12131 GCA_010016065.2 Carybdea cf. marsupialis auct. non (Linnaeus, 1758) | reverse complement strand
TAAATTCGGCCCCACATTGCTCAAAATGAGACGTATCCTCTCTTTCAGACTACAGAACTGGTTAGACCGGCAACATTACATGCCAAGAGCAACAGCTTCAAATTTTAAGCAGCTTGAAGAAAGACCTAGCGAAACATTGCTTGTTTAAAACTCAATGACATTATATCACAAAGTGACAGTATGACGAAGAAGCTTTATAGTTGAAACCGATGAAATTCTTACTCTACAAGCACTTAAAAAGATTTTTGCTGAGAATTTGTGGTGGGGCAATGCCCACCTTGCCCCTTAGCACAAGCCGCTATTGGCCTCTGGTGGACTCTTTCCTGTAGCAGAGTGATTACAGCTCCTTTGTTTCAACAGAAAACTAAAAATAGCTGACTTCCAAACATCGCGTCTGTCTACAGACTTCATACTCGGAATAATAGCTTGTTTCCTTTGTTTATCCTCTCTACAAGACTATTACCTCGCGGATAGTACAAACTGCTGCGACGATGGTCAATATTAAATTTTTGAACAAATTCCTGAAACTTGCGGCTTGCAAATTGCGTCCCATTGTCCGTCACCACCTTTTTTATAAAACCAATGTTAGACAAGTTTCCATAACCTTGTCAACCACAAATTTTGCAGTCACATCTTGACTTAGGCCATACTTCAACAAAACGTGTCTTTCTGTCGACAAGCACTAATATATACTTGAACCCCTGGGGGGGCTCTAAGTAAGGCCCACTAATGTCTATGCTAACGTTTTCAAATGGTGAGTCATGAACCCTGTCAACTGTACTGTAAGGTTCCACTTTTAATGGCATATGGCTCTTATCTGAGTTGTTGCACACTTGGCAGTCCTTCACAAACAGCTCAGCATCTTTGCTGCAGCTACTCCACCAAGCTACCTCACGGAACTTCGTTTTCGTTTTAACTACCCCTTGATGCCCCTCATGCATGGATTCAAGTACCTTCCTACGCATCTGGATCGGCACAACTACCCTTCCATCCCCCCGGAATAACAATCCCTGAGACTCAATCAATTCATTTCCTAAGTCCCACAAAAGTCCCATCTCCCCTGGGGGCCTGTTTTTAGGGAATCCATGATGTACCCATTCCTGCACTGCCTGCAATTGGGTATCCTTAGCAGTCTCACTTGCCATCTCAGCATGATTGATTCCGGATTTGAAAATATGGTAAATCATCGCTTCAACATAATCGTCTTCCCCAACTTCTTCCTCAAACTCTTTACGTGCATTTGTCAAACGGGATAGCGTATCTGGTAACAAATTTGATTTACCCTTGATGTACCTATCCTCAAAGTTGTAATTTAGTAATTTTAGCAGCCATCTGCTAACACGACAACTGACTCGGTCGAGTCCTTTGCTTGTCAGTAACGTCACCAAAGCCGAATGATCTGTTTCTAATGCAAATCTCCGGCCTTTTAGGAAGTATTTAAACTGCTGGACGCCGAAGGTGCAACTAAGTGCTTCAATTTCCTGGACGCTATATTTCCTCTCTACTTTGGATAGGCTTCTACTAGCACAGCTAATTATTGTTTCCTTGCCATTTACTTTTTGGCGTAAGACAACACCGACCCCTTTAAAACTTCCATCACAACTCAGGATAGTCTCGACGTCATCATCTTTGTTGAAGAAGGCGAGTGGTATTGCATCATTTAGATCTTCCGTAAGGGACACAAAAGCATTTTCACAGTCGGCGGTCGATTCAAACTGTTTACCTTTCGTTAACAACTCAAATAGCGGTTCTGCTTTAACAGCCAAATTTTGAATGTGACTGGCGTAATACTGCAGTGTCCCTAAAAACGAGCGGACTTGTCTGCATTCAGCGTTATGCCAACTTCTTGACATGTCTTAAAAATTACTTCTAAATGTTTCTCATGTTCTCTGCGACTCTTAGACACGACAAGCAGATCATCTAAATAGCACAATACAAAGTCTAGATCACCGAAAATATCATCCATAACGTGCTGGAGCGATGCTGGGGAGCTCACGAACCCATAAGCCATCCTTTTGGACCTGTATTGCCCAAAAGGGGTAGAAATCGTAGTGTATTTTTTACTTTCTAAAGTCAATTCCACCTGTTGGAACGCCTGATTCATGTCAAGACTACTGGAGATTTTACCACAACTAACTCTTGACAGTAGCTCCTCTTGACTCGGTAAGGGGTATATTTAGAGGCAACTAGTTGTTTATTGACTGACCTACCATCCCTAACAATGCGGATCTTCCCATTTTTCCTCCTACAGACTACTATAGGGGAGCTCCACTTACTAGAGCTAACTGGCTCTAAAGTTCCGCTTTCTACTTGCCTATCGAGCTCCTCCTTAACCTCCTCGCGTAATGCTTCTGGAAGTCTCCTCCTAATACTACAGACCGGAATGACGTTTTCTCTTGGCTTGACTTCATGCTGATAACCTTTAATCTTACCAAGCCCTGTAAAGACGCCATTGTATTTCGATAAAAGCCTGCTGACTTTGCCTTGCCTGCTTTCGACATCACAGTTTGAAGTTTCGACATTTCTAGTCCTACATTCTAAATCTGGCTCCCTGCTGTCTAGCTTCGTAGCAACCACGCTAACTACATCCTTACCAACAGTTATCCCTACATTAAACTTCTTAAAACAATCTCGTCCTATTAAACTCATACCACTAGTAACAACAAGAAAGGAATGATTCGCCCTAATTCCATTAACTATAACATTCAAATCGACAACGCCCTCAGTTCTTACGCGATTGCCGCCATAATCTACTAAATTGATAATTTCCGTACAAGGCTGCTTGCGCAACCGAAACTTATTAACACACTGCTGACTAATAAGTGAGCGACTTGAACCGAAATCTAACATAAAGTCCGCTTTCTGACCTTCTATTTCAACTGGTACTAAAATACCTTCTACACATTGCTCCTCAGAAAGCGTAAATACCTTAGGAGAACCAACAACATTGCTGCTACTCTTAGTACTACACGATGGTGCCTTACAAAATCTACTGCCCGAAAAATGACCAACCTTTTTACACGAGTTACAGACGGCTCCAGTAGCCGCACACTTTGGAGACTTTGCGACGTGCCCCGACTTAAGGCAAGCATAACATTTCACGTTACTATCTTTGTTAAACGACTTAGTATCATTTTCGACCTTAAAAACGCCGTATGGGCTCTTACTAACATCACTCTTTATAATACGTTTATTACAAAGACTCACCAAACTTGAAAAATCAGAATATTCTTTCAGTAGTGCCTCCTTCTTTAACTCTCTGAACAGTCCATGAATAAAGAGTGTCTCTAAAATTTGATTTCGGAAGGTCTTCGGATCGTCGTCGAAATAAAACCGTAATGCGTCCATTAACCTTGTCTTATAATCGTTTAGGTTAGTACACTGCCTTAACTTTAGATTAAACAGCTCCAACCGCTTCTCTTCCACTAATTCGTTTGAAAATCTCTTCCGCAATAGCCCGCACAATTCAGCGTATGTTCCACTTGCAACATCAAACTCTAATCGAATGACTCGAACCACATTTCCTTTCAGATAGCTTAGTAAGAGATTTCGACGCTCCTTGTCCCCACAACAGTACTGGACACAACAGTATGTCACCAACAGATTACTAAAGAGAAATGGCAAAAGGCATTTTTATATCGGCGACGTTTCGTCCAGAGTTCTTAGAGGACCTACTCCAAGAACTCTGATACAACTAAAGCCACTGTAGTTAAAAAAGTTATTTTTGCTGGTTTAATAGAGGCGTTAAACATGAATCGTGTTCTCATCTAAGGGTCATCATGTAACGTTATCTTAGATCTAAAGAATAACTGGTCTTTTGTTAATACTGTCCTAGAGCAGAGAAAAATATGCTCAGTATTTCAAATCTTGACCACTTTCTAGAGATATTATTTTGTGTAATGATATTTACAATACACGAAATTACCAATGTTCATCTAACATGGTGAAAGGTGCGCCTCCCTTGCTCATATGCTACCTGATGCTACCAAATGACGAGACAACAGCTGTCAAGGCACGCATTTTACATAGGATGATCGATACGTTGAAAGAGGACGGATCTTTTGCCAGCCTAATGCTTTCCATACTGCATCAAAGTAAGGATCTACAAAACATGAATGTTTGATCTCTCTTTCACTTCTTTCTTTCCTTCAGTTTTACCTTCAGCACGAGCCCTAGCATTGTCATGCCGTTGGAGATCATTGAGGCGTATCTACACAAAATGTTTCTATCTACGATCTTGTCTATCAACGTTTCATCTTTCGTTACTTTTCACCGTTGTTGTACCCGCTCTTGTTAAAACCTACTTTCCTTGCATGTTTATAAATATCTCACATCCTTCCTTCTACTTCCTAATTTACTTCCTAATTAGTATCTTATCAATTATTTTGTTTCATTCTTTGTTTTGTACTCCTAACAATTTTCCCCATCCTCAATCTTTTGGCTAATATCCATACCCTTTTTCTTTTGCACATGTTTCAATATACCATTCTTATCACGCCCTCTTCACATTCATTTTTTGCTAGTTTTATCCCCACAATTAATGAGTATAGGTCGAACTAAAAGAAGAACCAAAATTAGAATCAAAATTAAGTTAAAATTGCGGAAGAATTCGGCCAGACCACACCTAAATATTGAACCACACACAATTTTTTTTTCTTTCTTTGTTCCCCCTAAATGTTTTTGTCAGCTATGTCACTGCTCACCACCTCCGTTTTCGCCATCGAAACCAATTGTCACCATGCTTCATAAGTGTAAGAAATGACCAACTAACACCAAACAGTAAACTGACAACAATGCGCAACAAAGATGCAGGCATGATTCCATCTAGCCATCCTGACAATAGATTTCTGGAGATGCATTTGGAGCTGTTTTCTGAAACTATTTTCTCATTATCATCTGCTTTTGATATCGAATATGTAGCTGGGATGCGCTGAAAGTTCAGATAAGAGAGAATCACAAGTTGATCTACTGTGCTTCTACTGTTTTACCTCTGAAAAGTAGTCATAAGTGTTTAATCCAGAAGTTAGAAAACTCTGCAAATTGCATCTTAATTGATCCGAGCCGTTATGTTTAAAGATCCTAAGATTTACAAGGGTCTCTTCTATTATGTGACTTGGCCTATTTGACTGGATCATGAGATCGGAAAATTTTTTTAGTAAAAAATTGATTTCTCATTCGGTTGATTGAGAATAGTTATGAAGAAAATTGGAGGAGCTTCTTTTTTTTCGTTAGGATAATCGAGGTTCCTAACTACACTAGACGACCTACATTGAAAATCGCCCATCCATTGAAAATGATAGAATATCAAAGTATTCGTCCAAGACTCACTGGTAGGGGATATCGGCCCAGTTACAAGACACCGTCGTAGGGCATTACCGAGGACTGCCTGGAAATTGCAACGACTTTACTACATATTGTAATTCTCAATCGACAAAGAGCTTTGTTTAGAGAGTTATAGCATCTTCTTAATGACACCAAGTTATCTAAACACGTTCAGCTCAAAGCTCTGTTTACAAACTTTCCTCAAAAGATTTTGCTCATTCCTGTTATCTTTTTTTTTCTTTTTTCATCATTATTACTGTACTAGTATTTTTTATATTTGTGTATCGAGAAAGATCTTATTTTTCTTTCTATTATCATTATATTAACTTTCTTTCCATAGCTTTTAAATATATATATAGATAGGATATTGCCCGTCTTTCGTCAATCTGTTTATTTATTAGTTCGTTTATGTTTTTCTTTTGTTTTTTTATGCGTCTGCGTCTTTTTTAGTTTTGTTGTTGTGGTTTTCGTTGCTTACTTATTACTGTTAACACACTTGTTTTTGTGTTCCTTTATTTCATACATCCTATTTTGAAGAGATCAACCTCAAGTTTTTGATGAAAAGGAATCTGTCACTGAACATACTTTTCCAGATTTTCCCACATTAAAAAAGTCAAATAGTGGGGCCCGCAGGAATGTGGATCTCGCCACCCAAAGGGTTTGCACCAAATGAGTGCGCAGTTGTAGACTGCACCTACACTTACACAACTGATTATTCTGACCGAAAATTGTTATTTGTTACTTTTTTAACTAGTACTCTTGAAAGTCCTCCCGTTTGGTTAGATTTATGAACTATCAGTTTCTGTCCTAAAAATAAGGAAAAGAGAAAAACAAAGGTTTTGTTCTGCTTTTCATTACAGCTGCCTATTTCGACATTTCGAGATTAGTATCGCAATACGTTTTCAATTTTATAAATGTTCAACTGTGTTTATCAATCTTTGAAAGATTTAACCGCCATCCCCTACCACTAGGTAGTATGAGCAGCGGTTTCCCGAACTCCAGAAAAAATTCTACATCCATTTATAACGACACTTCACTCATTAGTACCATTTCCACCCATAGTTGATTTACTCGTGAATATTTTCCACATTGAGTCCCAGAGAGGTCAATACTGTTTTGATTTGAATTTACAATTGTTTTATACGCTTCACGCTGTGTGCCTTTGCGACACTCCTAGGCCTGTCAATCAAACTGCTTTTCAAAACCAGATACGGAAGCGAGTAGAGTCGAGTTTTCAATGTATTTTAAATAGTTATCAAAGAGTGTTTGAACAACAAGTGGTTATGTCTCGAGAGATTCAAATGTTATTTATTTTTAAGGATGTTCAAATATGCTAAAGCATTAGGATTTTTTGAGATTATTTTATAAATATTATCTTTATATTTGACAATATATTTTCTTACTATTATGGATAAACAATGTTCTTTTTCTGACTCGTATACTCACTCACACATTGGGACGCATGGAACAATTTCCTCTATTAATCTAACTAGTACTTTTTCAATCACGATTTAAAGGCATCTGGTCCGTTTTGCTATCCTCTAAACACCGGTACGACCTTTTGGCTTTTGGTACTGTTAAAACGTCTGCTTTTTGTTTAAATAAATCATGGGCGCGACAACTGGCATATACAGCACAATAAAGATAATTCTGGTTCCAATAAAAGGGACATCTATAACCCCACTAAATTATTCACCGTTGTCGTAAAATTTCTTTAAACTCCTTCTTTGCGGGTAGATTATATTTCATCAATGTCTTGACCCTTTGATTCCTCCAAAGGAAACTTCGGAATATTATTATTTTTTATTAATGAGACGAAATTGTAGTTTTATCATATCAGCAAAAGTTGATGAATAAATTCTCACGTTTTATCTACTCATGTAAGTCGTCATGTCATGAAATCACTTGTCACGCTACTGGTGTCATTCGTTCCCATTCTATTACAAGCTCAGCAACCACTTGATTGCGTCGGCAATAGAATCCGCTCGTATGTACGATCACAGTGTATTCATTCTTCTGAATCAGGCCATTTTACTCCACAGCCAAATTTTATCTCGAAGTGCGGGGAAAATTCAAATTTGACCTCCAAATTCTGCCCCGTTGCCTTGCATGTGAAATCTGACCTTTTAGACCAATTCAAGGAAAGACAGAGTTTGTCAAATTAAGCAGACGATATTTTACGTAACATCAAGTTCAGCAAATTAAAAATACACAAACTATTTAAAATTAGACAAAGAACATATTAAGTGCAGTGCGACAACATTTCATGAAAAACAAGATAAACTTTTCTTCCGTAATAAGGGGAGGGAGTTCTGAATCCACTTTCTGTGAAAAAAAATTTTCGTTTATTCATAGTCGCGCCGTGGCTCTGGTCAATATTTCAGTTGATATTCGAGGAAATATCGTAACTAGGGACAATAATAGAGATCAAGGGGGCTTTTGAGAAACTAGCGAGTTTGTGGTGATTAAGGGGTGAAAAGAGGAATTTATAAGTGATCACCAGTTCCCTATGCTTGATAAGCAACATAAATATAAGAGAGTGCTTCCTTGCGAAGAGCAAAATAGTGCCGTGCTATCTAATCATATAAACAAACCGTATCAATTCTTGCACAATATTTGAATAGTATTGAAGTTCATTACGATTAAAAACGCTGCATATATGGACATTTTTTCCAACTAGCCAACTGTATTCATGCTTAGTTTCACGATTGAATCAAGAACTATTTGCTTGACATCCTCATTTTTTGCTTTACTCTAGTGATAAGTTGACTACCCAGCATAGTCCAAGCATATGGAGTTTCTAGCTTTATAAACGCAACCAGGTAAATATTTCGATGCCTTATTACACTTAATTACGATGGGCTTATTCTTCATAAACTTTGGTAGCCAAACACTGTCAGTACTTCATCGGGTAAGGAAATTAAGCATTTGCCCGTAAGGAGAAAAGAGCGATATTTTAAAAATGATGGAGAAGCGCAGTTGTAGAGTGAAACCGCAGTCAGATATGAAATCCTTTATTTGTGTTAGGGTTTTTGTGAAAGCTACCACATTAGTATTGTACAGACAACAGAAATCCTAAATCGCTCAATTACCGACCAGGCTCTAAACCTACTAAAGAATTTTATTTTACTGACACTTTTATATGCTTGTTTTCGTCATTTTGATAGCGATGTGAAAGTTTCAGGCGGATCGAATTTAGAGAAAGTATATCTTGCAAATATGGGAAATGACACGGTATTAGGTGCTTTTGACATCATTTCTTTACTATTTGGGATGGCCAGACAGTTGCTCAATATTTAGTAGAACTTGACCCTGTAATTTCAGCAAGATTGCATTATTTTGCTAATCTTGCGGCTTTATCTTTATCACTGGTTTTCCATGCGACAAGACAATGTGATTTTTATAGGAAATCACTTATTTTGTGATATGCATGTCTTCATGGTCGCTACTGACAACTCTGTGCAACTCGATCAGACGTCGTATCAGAACGACGTAAACGTGGTAAAGTTGTCAATTTGTAACACTTAAGAATAAAGTTTCCAGAAAGTATTTACAAAATAGAGTTAGGCATGACACTGTATCAGAAGTGTGGAGGGAGACATCACGATTTTGAAAATGTTTAAATTATGGTTGAAAGAGTCAAAGTTCATGCTGTCCTATTAGTAAGAACATCCATGTTCGAAATTGAGAGTGTTGCAGTTTCACAACACCGAGATATCAGCTTTCAAAGTGTTTAATCTCCCTACCAAGGCTGGCTCCTAACGTAAGGATCCAAGAAAATTCAAGCGCCTCTAGTTTAAACACTATCTATACCACAGTTCTAGAATTTTTTGAAGAAGCCTATTCCAGGATTTCCTTTGGATATCCGGAGTCAAATCTTACTACTTTCAAAACCTTTCATTTGTGACGTCATTAACATTCCCCTTCTCATTCAGAATCAGTAGTAAAGTTACAGTACTATTACATGGAAAATAAACGGTACTTCCCCATAAATCAATACCAATGAGTTCCCTATTTATCACTTCCGAACACTTTTCCATTTAACTCGTACCATTCTGAGGTCAGTTTAAACTGACAGTGTTTTTTTCTCGACAAATTTTGAGCGATGTTTCAAAATTATTGTTGATTTTGATGTAGACGACTTCCTGTTACTACTATTTAAAGAAACCATTTTTGAGTTAATTCATAGTTAGACAAGATTTGGTCTGTAAAATGAACCATGTTTAAGACTTCGAAAATAAACTTGCTCTTGTAATTTGCATGATGTAGTACGCGGTAAAACAAAATACAGTTTTGCCTCACATTAAAATGTTATCGGACTCCAGAACGGAGAACAAAGAAAATCAGTTATTTTCAGCTGTGAGAAATTTACTCTTCAAAACGACCATTTCACACGCTTAGATTGAGAGGATGTTCTTCAACGGATGCACTGCGAATATACCAATAATCATACTAAAGTAAGACCTTGTTTCTTAGGTTACGTATCACGGTTTGCCAAAATGTTGTTGAATTACTAATTGAGGAATATTAACTGCGTTGTGTTTTTGTACGTTTTTGAGATATTTCGGTGTAAAGAAAAAGTAGCTCATGGTTGCCACGAGTTCTTGACCTTGAGCGCCTGGACCAAATTAAGGTTGGTAGGTCGACGTCAGACATGCCCACATATTCATTGATGTCTTATCATCTTTGTGCATAAATTTTGTATGGAAAAAATCAAATTTTATTTAACTATAGTAGAAGGGTAAGCCTCTACAGTTGCATGAAATGTCTTATTTTGAGTCATTACTGCTTTCTATCTCATTACAGTCGCTGCTAAACCGCAAATTTTGCGTTGCACTTGCTTGGTCGTCCTTTTATGTAGCGCAATCCTCTTTATGAAATTTCAGGTCCTCGATCAACAATTGCACATACTTGGAAACTATCATATGTCAATAGAAGAACCAAGCAATTTATAATGACGTTAAGTACGTTACTTATATGTACTAAGAACTTCTACTCTACAATCTTATGACATAATGTCTTGAAGAGGTTCCTTGTATCTTAATCAACAATGTTATTATTGCCTTGTTACTGGCAACAAGCGAGGCACCATGTTCATTATGAAAGGCAGCAAAAAACACTAGTGACCAAAACAAAACTAAACATTAACAGAACTTTTTAGACAGCCGAGATTACATTGCAAGTGCAGATGGTGCGAGCAATAGTGGAGATGGGGGAGCTAAAATCTCCAGATCTTAGCTTGTAGACAGAGGAACATAGTATATGTATATGGTATATAACATAGTATATAAGTTCACTTTTCTTTCAGATTGTGTCGTTTTTAGCCTTATCAGTATGCATTACTTATTCTCATCGATTTTTAGCTTCTATTCGTCATTTGAGACTGAGGTGAAAGGTAAGTCCATGTTATGCCAGACATTCCGTCTAATGAAGCATGTTGTTTAGAATTGTGTTGACCTTCTTTACACCAATGTTTCCACCGCAAACTATGATCACTACTTTTTGATCCTTCCATTGGTCTTTGGTTTTGAGTAAAGCCGCTACTGCGACACCTGCCGCTCCCTCGATGAGCTATTACAGACACAATGGAGATAATAACTACTGAAATGAATGTGGCTTTCCAAAAATAAAACCAATAAATTATGATAAATTCCTACGCAGTTCATGAATGATCTCTGCAAAGCTGAAGCGTTGACTGTCTAAATGCAAAAATAGCTCATTGTGTAACACTGCAGGTACGTATCATATGCCAGGCAACACTTTAGTTGAAAACCGCGATGCATCTTGTAGTTGGACCTATAGGTAATTCACAAAGCTAAATTTTACGTTCTCTATATTAGATTCACTCTATAGAAAGTTGGTGCAAGCATTCCAAAATATTTGCAATATACAGGTAACCTGTCCAGTATCCCTATAGCAGAGAGGGATTGATCACAACAGAGCAATGCCCCTTCTGTGACACCAGTTTTACAGAGTTTACAAATGTTTGAAGAGCATCAGAAAATCTAGAAAACGTGTACAAAGGCAACATTTGTAATCAGTGGTCGATCATACTTTTTACTTATATTGCTGGGTGCTCTTTGAGGGATTGAAAGGCAGAAAGGAGAAGAACGAGCTGGAGAAAAACCCGATTGTTTCTGGTCTCCCAGGATTGCTAACGATACACTGTTTTAAAAAAATAAGAATTACATAAATCGGCCCAAGGCTTATGATTCTTAATGATTCTTCAAAAATGAGCCTTGAATATTCTTACGTGATTCTTAAATTTCTCTTGAAAAGGGATAGTGTTTTATGGAGTGGAGCCGAAGGATGTTTACTTAAAAGTTTCAAATTATATGTAATCAAAAACGATTTTTGATCATCGTGCAACTATTAAAATAACTATTATATTATATAATAACTGTTATTTTGACTACATTTTAAAGCAGGTAAACAAGTTAATGCTCACCAATCGATGTTGGTAATACCTCTTCTCGTACTCAAAATCGAATTCGATGCCAAGATACGTTATATTCAAGTAGTGTTTTGAGGAGTTTTGACTCTCACGTGAGGAATAAAAAGCATCCAAGCTGACGAAACATTGTTAAAAATGCAAAGAGAACATGCCTTGTTCCAGAAAACTGTGATTCATGAACTTCCTTTATTACATCTAAATACTCTGAGGAAATCTTTTACCCTTTTTATCTGAAACCGTATTATTAATTACTTTCTCATAAATTCTACAGAAATTCTATATGAATACAACATTAATACAACCATCGTTAGAACCATCATGTCACTATATGGGTATTGGAGATAAACCAAGAAAA
>JAAAKL020014082.1:0-12132 GCA_010016065.2 Carybdea cf. marsupialis auct. non (Linnaeus, 1758) | reverse complement strand
TGAGATCGACCACACACTTTAATCCATCGTAAACACCACTCTAAATTTTGATTTTGGCTTAGGAAAGGGCAAAAAGTGAGCTGCATTTAACTTACGTGAATATCGCTCATCAGCGTTGCACTTAACCCATACACAACGTTTCCCCATAGCGAAATATAAACATTTGTACTCAAAGTTGTCGAAGATCAGCAGCTTACGAAAGGCTTTGTTTGAGGGACATCGAAACTCGAGCTTCGCGGGTTTTTTTGGCGGAATAAACAGCGAGCGGTGATTGGCGGAAAGGCTGATTCTTATTAGCATAATGGAAGCATGAATAAGGAGCATTAATCTCTGTTTCTGGAAAACTGATTAAAAAATCAGAAGTGGCCACAAACATGGGAGTATTGTTTGACTCCATAATGTCAATGGAGCAACATATCTGCAAGTCTGCCTTTTTTCAATTGTGAAATCTCAGTCGGGTACGTAAGTACCTAACCGAAGGATACATTAAAATTTTGATACACGCGTTTATCACATCAAGGATAGACTTCTGTGACTCTCTACTTCATGGGCTACCGAAAAAATTACTCAAGAAAATTCAGAGCATCCAAAATGCAGCCGCTAGACTTGTACCATCTACTAATCGATACAGCCATATTGCACCAATGTCAAGGGATCTACACTGGCTTCCAATGGAGTGCAGGGTAGATTTCAAAGTTTTGATTTTGGTGTATAAATGTCTGAACAATAAGGCTCCAAAGTACTTAAAAGACCTTTTACAGCCTTACAAGCCAGGACGATGTCTGCGCTCCGCAGCAAATAACCTTTTAAAAGTCAAACTTTATAAGTTAGAGCGATATGGCAGGCGAGCCTTTTCTGTTTGCGCTCCAAGACTTTGGAACGGTCTGCCTGACCAATTAAGAGACCATGAGCAGCCACTAGACATTTTTAAGCGTCGTCTGAAGACTTACCTTTTTAATAAAGCTTACGGCACACAATAATATTATTACTTTTAACAATTGTAAAACATTATGATCTGAACATTTTCTGATTTTAATTGTATCATTTAATTGTATATTTAGTTGTATTTTATTTGTATTATTGTGAAGCGCTACTAAGCAAAAAGTAATTAGCGCTATAGAAATCTGTATTTTTATTATTATAATGCACGAAGCATTAATTTCATCAAAATCAATTTAATCTCATCAGATAGTTTATTATGGGTTAATGATATACGTCAGCTTTACCTTTTGTTCGTAGTTTCATTTTGGACATTATTAGGTTTCTGATTGGCTTAACATTTTCCCAGTACGTAAAAGAAGAGCCGTCAATTATCATTTTTGAGTTCAAACTGACACCAGTGCATGATCTAGGCCACCACCAGCCGGTCCTTTTTTGTCCATGAGTACATTTGAAATGTTTCATATCGGAAGTTTCAAAAATCTGACCTTCGTTTGCCTGTAATATGTCTTCACCAAGCGATCCTGAATATTTGGAAGCGTTCAAAACGTACTTTGTTTCTTGGCTACCGATTGAAAAGAGATCGTACTTTGCAAACAGAGTAAAAACTTGGTTGTCCTCCACATCAATTAACAAGGATGTTGGAGCTTTACTTGTCTGATAGTGGATAAATTCATTCCCACTCCAGTAATTTTCGGAATCGGTAGCAAATCCATGCATATATGACTTCCATTCTTTATTAAAATTGCTATGTGAGTATTTCTTCTGGATCTCATTCCACCCTCCATATTCTGTAAATTGATCACAATAAAAAGGAACTGGCCCGATTCCTAGTGGATCCAGCAAGTAAAAAGTAGAGTCCTGTGACATAATGTCGATGCACGAAGATGGATATCCTGTTACAAAAAATCAACAAAAAAAGAAAAGGATAATGTGGAGTGCATTGTATTTTTTAAAAGTAAGAAAATTTCTCACACCACTGGAATTTATGTATTTTGGATGTGTGTCCCTTACAATTGACAAGGTCACTTTTTTAAAAAAATTGATTCTAATAATGAATCAATATTCCAATTGCATAACCAAGGCATTTTCAAACTATGACAATTTGAAACTTAAAGGAACAAGATTATTAATTTGTTGTTCTTTCTTCTTTAACTTAGTTTTAAACCAAAGTTAACCATTTACCAAAGCAATGTTAAACAATAAATTTTATATGGACCGCACTGCTGAAGAGATAGGAAGACTGAGTTGAAGAGAGTGGACTCCATGCCCTAAAGTTGTCTAAAAATAATCTGAATTGTCTTTTAGCCTGATTAAGTTTCCAGTATGTTAATTAGGGCCAATACCTGTAGCATCCTCTCGAAGGTAACAATGACACTGCTATGACTGCAAGCCTAGTGACATATGGAAGTCGCACGACCTCAAACTTAGACTTAAAATATAGTTACTGGTGTGGAGTATAGCGCTCTATGGATGTGAAAGCTGGAGGCTGAGGAAGAAAGAGGGGTGCTGCGAATCAGTTGGAGGGAAAGATGAGCAAACGAGTGGGTCAGAGGGAAAGTTGGAATGACACAGATAAGGAGCATGCTGGGACAGGCTAAGATACGAAAGTGAAGAAGTACTGCCACTGGAAGAAAAGAGAAGATAGTCTTGGAGGTGGCAACCATCGTGGGAGAGATGAATGAGGAAGGCAGACGAGGATGATGCAAAATTGGGTGCATGGACAACATCATTGAATGAAGCGGTGGTATAGATGCTGCAAGAAGGTGACATGTGCCCCAATGGCCCATCCAAGGGCTACGGTCAACAGCTCAGTACAAAGAAACAAACAAAGAAACATAGATGAAGACTTATCAGTATTGAAGAGATAAAAAGGGCGAACAATAAGTCAGAATTTTAATCTCTGCAATGTCCACCAGCGGTGTTATATCGTGATTGTTCTCATCGTGGCGCCAAATGAACTGGACTATGAATTAACTGCTGCGGAACAGTTGTAAACAAACTGTTCAAGTTTAATGATGGATGACTTCGGTTAGCTTACATTCTGTCTCGTTATTCACTACTTTACTGTGCATTCTATTCATAATAAAACACGTGGCGTGGCCATAGGGGTGACTAGGGGCATGTACCCCCCGTTTCCCTGACATCTGTTAATAACTTGTACTTCTGCACATTAGGAATCTTTATCAAAGGAGGCCTTTAGTTACTAGAATACGGCAAAGACTCAAGTAATTAAATTTGCATTGAAGCTTTGAAGGAGACCTACATTCGTTTTCAAAAGTATGGACTCGGGCCTGTTATAGTAGAATACTTACATTAACTGATAATTTACATCAAGTACAGAAAACAATGTTTTTGAGTTTCTCACTTTTTCAAAATAGGGTGTGGTTTCCTGGTAAGGTGTGGTCTCTTGATAAATCCTTATGATAAGGTTTCGAAAGCAAGAGGGAAATCTTAGAGTACAGCTTTAAACAGAGGAGAGGAAAATTTTGATGAAAATGCAAAATAGATTTAGCCTACAGATTTTGTAGGATCCACAAAGTTATTTTTGCAAACAATATAATGATTATTTAGAAGGTATGGAAATACCTTCTAACATTCGGAAATTAGGGCCTCTAGCAGATGGAAATCCTACCATCATTGTGGCTATCATCCCAGCCCCGGTTATATGACATGCGTTCACTTTCTGGTAGGTATAATCTTGTTATTCTTTTGACAATGTTTATCTGTTCTATGCAATTTCTTCTCTATATTTTACAATATTCTGTAATTATGACGTCTGCGAGAGTAGGCCCCTAATCTGTATCGATGCGAGTGTCCCAAGTATCAATCAAAAAGCTTCGAAACGAATAAAATGCAGCATTCAAATATACTTTATAGGTTCTTTTGAAGAATAAAGCCTTTAGGAGGGAAGATAATATCGGAATGTAACATTACATAAAACACATAAATTAAAAATACTTGCCTGATACTTCGTGGATAACTTCAAATGTAAATCTCTGAAAGGTATCTACTGGGATGCGTACCCTTATAGTTCTTACGGCCAATGTATTAGCTAAAGCTAAATATTCATAAATTTTTTCTCCTTCAGCTTCAAAAATCTGTCCAGAAATATTGAGAAAAATCAACAATTGTTGCGAAAAGCCAACAAATTTTAAGAAAAGTCAACAAATTTTTAAAAAGTCAACAAATTTTAAGAATTTCAACACATGTTGAGAAACATCTACACATGTTGAGAAACGTCAACACATTTTGTGAAAAGTCAACAAATTTAAGAAAAGTCAACACATGTTGAGAAAAATCAACAAATGTTGTGAAAAGTCAACAAATTTTAAGGAAAGTCAACACATATTGAGAAAAGTCAAGACATGTTGCGAAAAGTCAACAAATTTTAAGAAAAGTCAACAAATTTATCTTTGATCACAATGGCCCCTATGGAAGATAAAGTGAGCGATGAAGTCATCGGCATGGAAGAGTGGGTGATACGTCAGAGAAAATGAACTGCCTGCTCTAGGACCCAGATTTTATAGATTGCAGACCAAGTACAAATGAATCTCACTCCTTGTATTTACCCGCTTAAAAAGATGTTACAATGGATTCTTTTCAATAGGCCGAGAACGAGGGATGCGAGAAGAGATGCTGTTAAAATAAGTTTGATTTGATCATCGAGTACCACAAACCTAGCATGTCGTATATGGATTCGGTTTATGTTCAAGGTTTTATTTTCTATTTTCTTTAGAATCTTATTGAACATGCTGATTTCAACGTACAATTTCAGTACAGATACTCCCCTACCCCGCCTAGGGAATTCAGATTTTCATTCAGGCTCTGAACATTTTAAACTTCATTACTTTAAGATATATTTTCATTCCATGTTGTCTACCTATGTGCTTTGAACTTTTGAAGAAAAAATGGGACCCTATTTTAAAGAGAGTAAACTTATTGCAGAATGCATTTACCAAGGTGTCACATTCCATTCTCACTGTATATCTCCCTCTCTAACATTTTAAAACGATTTCTTTTGGTAAGGCCACATCTTTCCGTAAATACTTTGTAAGTCAAGTTTGGTTAAAGTCTTCATCTGAGTTGTCATTACGCATGAGCAGACCTGGCAGTTGTCCTGGACAATGGACTTGCAGTTACCTGATCAGAAATACCTGCATTTTAAGGTATTAGAAATAATTTGCAGTACTTATCGTAAGTAAAAGTAGTTTAGAGTTGATTGGATATTTAGGAGTTAAGGAATTAATCATAAATTATAGATCTACAATTATAACATAAGTACAGATGTGAGAAGCGTATCACCGTGTGGTCTCAAAGCTTGACTTGAAGACCACCGGCCTGGATTTCCACCAACGGAAATCGAGGAGACGAAAACGCAAGAGACCCGTCGTATGGATTGTACTTGTGTTTGGATAGCCCAGCCTTGTCACACATGTGTCACACTGACTATGCTTGAAGAACACTTGAAGGGTACAAGTGACTGTGGTCTACTCAGCCACTTTCGTTCTTATTTACTGAGTAGATCCCCCAGCTCTCTCGAACAGTCAGGCACTCATTTGTCAACATCGACGGAGTATCCATCACATCCCAGATGTCATCATATGACAGGAAGGAAAATAATTGCTACGTACTAAAAAAACAACAACAGATTGAGAAAAGAATTGCTATTTTGAATTGCGAACAGAACAACGAACAGAAAGCCGTGTTTCAAATATAGGGTAGCTTACAAAAGCCGAAAGATGAAAACTAATTTGTTGTAAGAAATGGGATTTAAATTTACTGGCGAATGAAACGTTACGTCGGTTAATTTTCAAAATGAAACGCTTAACTTGTTAGTTTTAAAATTTGGCCACTAATTAAAACTTTGTGATGACCCATTATACTTCATTTCTCGTTTTTGCGGCTCATCGACAATTCTTAGTTTCACTACGTATTGTTGGTATCAAGCTCTTGTTAAGAAAGGAGAAGGACAAAGGAATACCATCCATAGGAGCGCCATGGTGCAGAGAAGCTTGTCTTTTATGCGTATCGACAGATTATTCCTGAAGAGTACTTTATGTCGCCAGAAAGTGCCTTTGGCCTTTGCAATGCCGCAACGTACATCAACATCGTTCTTCAGGTTCTCCTGGATGTAAACACCCAAGTAGCAGAACTTCTCGACTTGCTGCAATATCACACCATCAAAACCGTATTTGTACAGGGTAATGTTCCATTGGTGTGACCACCATGACCTTTGCTTTCTCAGTATTTATTTCGAATGACCACTTTCCCCCCTCAGCTAATAGATTCTCCGTCATTCTTTGACGTTCTTCCTCATTCTGCGCCATGATGACGGTGCCATCGGGGTAGGAAATGTTGCCTATTGACACGTCCTCAAACGCAGCGACACCTGGAATATCAACTGCTTGTTTCGTCATCTGGTCAGCGTATGTATTAAATAGTATTGATGACAATATGCAGCCTTGAGTGACACCCCTTTGCACCTGGATTGGGAGCTCATTGTTTTCATCCGAGGCCATAGATCCCTTTTGATGTTGATAGATGGACGATATCAGTGGTACCTCTCTTCTTCCGACGCTCATTTTCTCAAGCACCTCAATAAGCAGGTCGTGTTCTACTCTGTCGAACGCCTTGACATAGCCAATGAAGCACAGGTATGTGTCCTTTCGTAGATGGATACGATTTGCCAGAGGAGTCTTTGGTGTAGCAGTGTTTTCAAGGGTTCCCACCTTTGGCCTTAATCCGTATTGGAGAGGATCTAGTTGACCGTTTAAATGGCTGTTTATTCTGTTGTCGATCACTTTCGATAGCACCTTAATTGCATGTGCAAATCTTGTCGTCCTCATTTTCTTGGGTATTGCGATAAACTGTGTAATCATCCAATCTTGTAGTAGTTCATCTCCTTTGTAAATATTTATAGCGATTTCGCAAATATCCTTTCCTACAGGGTCTCCAGACAATTTGATCCACTCTATGGGGATATCATCCCTTCCTGGGGTTTTGTTGTTCTTCTGCGATATAATTGCCTTTCTCCCCTCTGCCTCGGTTATCTCCTCAGCGATAGGCTGCGTGGTGTTGCGCATTTGTCTTAAGGTTCCATATAGTTCCTCTAAATATTCCCTCCATCTTTCCGTCACTATCCTGCTGTCAGCTACAACAGCCCCATTTCTGCTTTCAATTCCGGCTCCCTTTTTCGGACCCTTTCGTGACGCCATCATTCTCACCTGTTGATACATCGCTCTCGTGTAATTGATTTTGTCTAATCGCTCGATTTCTGCACATGGGTTTTCAATTTCTCTAGTTTTTGCCTCCCTGCAGAGTCTTCGGATAGTTCTTGTCAAGTATCTTGCCTCTTGTTTATCGCATCCTTTCTTTCTTCTCACCATCAATGATAGTATTCTTCGGTCATCAATGTTTTTCGTCTCACCGTAGATTTATTAGGGATAACATCTTCCGCGGTTTTCTTTAGAGCCGATTTTATTTCCTTCCACTCGACTTTTACAGTCTCTTGTAATTATCTCGAATTTATACTATTTCGGAATTTTTCTCTGTCTGTTTCTGTTTTCACCCATCCTGAATTTAGAATATCCCTGTTCGAGGCGGGCTTCTGCCTTCGAGCCATTGTAATTATAAGCGTCACAGCCACAGGAAAGTGGTCGGAAAGCTTATCCACTTTGTGAATTGTCTTTCATCGGGATGTAGCAGTGCTATACTTTTTATTGACTGCGATATAGTCCTTTATGCTCGCCGCATGTCCTCAATCACATTTACAGCTGTAGATGTTCTTGAGTTTGCTGCTTTTGTATGTGTTCTTCAAGACCAATTTGTGTTGCCTCCAGAAGTCAATCAGCAATCTGCTATTTCGATTCAGTTGACCTGTCCCAAATATGCCACAAATACCATCGATTGGCTTATTTCCGATTCTTTCATTGAAGTCACCCATGCAGATAACCTGTCGATTTTTACCAGTTTGAGTTTCTTTAGAACCTACTCTAGCTAGCCATATACACTGTCAACCTCTTCGTTACTTGCCGCACAGTCTGGCAAGTACAACTGCACCACGATCAGAGTGTCCGCGTCCATTCTCGTAGAGATCCCAATCGCTTGGTGTCCTTTCGACACAGCTCTCTCAATCTTGCCACACAAGTCCGCACTAACCAGTAGCGCCACTCCCCTTCTACCCATTTCGTCGCATGTTGATGTGATGATTTTGTAGCTTTTTCGGTTATGTTTGGCGCAGCATATATTCGTTTTCTTACTCCAGGAAGGTTTCTGAGAGTCCAGCTATCTGGATTTTTAGGGGACTAATTTCCTCGCACACGAGTCGTTGTTTACCCGTCTCACGTAGTCCCGTCACATTCCAAGTCGCTATCTTCAGTCTGTACCTTCGGTGTTTGTGAGGATTTCGCTTGATGACGATCTAAGGAGCCTCACATCTCCCATTGCCGAACGAGGCACTGCTCCGCGGAGATCCAGTCCCATTTACGTTGTTTAATCGATTCTCATCTTTATATTTTCTATTCATATTTTGGGGGTAACAATGCTGCATTAGCCGCAAGAGGGTTGATTCCCTTGCGTTACCAGGGTCTGCCACGTGCCACTTTTAGACCCTTAATAACTGACGAAAAGCAATACAGGAGGCAGTTTGAACGCTGTAGAGAGGTACCTAAGAAACAAAATTTTGACAGAAACCTAGAGACTTGAGACTATGAAAGCAAAATGACTCAGACATTTCATTAGAGAATGTGAGCAGAGAGGATATAAGGAAAGTCATCCAAGCATTGAAAAAAAAAGAGTTTACGAGTATTTATTGAACTCAGGTAAAATTGCTTAAAGGGGTGGAGATCGTTACTGAGAAAATCTGTGACAATTTGAAACATTGTATGGAATTCCTGAAATAACTAAATGGACTGGTATGAAGGATTTATAATGAAAGTGACAAAAAGTGGGCTAGATACCTTCACGAGTGCAACAACTGGAGAAGAATAGCGTTGCTGATAGTAGCAAGGAAAGCTATTTGCTGGTAGTTGAAAAGAGTGCAGAGGAAAGATTATCATATAATTTAGCCTCGTCATGCTGATTCCGAACTGGCCGTTTATACGTTTACCTTATGGAAAATTAATGAACAGTGTCTACATTCCACAAGTCAGTCACCATTTATTATGTTGACTTGAAAATGCACTCTATAGTTTCCAACGTACTTCATTGGTAAAAATTTACCCTGTATATAGTGTACCTCACCAGATCATCGAAATAGTCAAATCCAGCTGATTGTAAAATAGGAAAGTGGGTGCGCAGCTTTATCTAACTCTATATCAGGTGTATAACAAGGCTTGTGATACACCCATATTGCATCCTGACTACGTTCTGGTATGAGGCTTCCTGCTGGTAAGGGAGATGGACCTGCTCTGCCCTCAAATAATTGTAGAAAGCCTCCACCTGGAAGGCCAAAACTACATCGTGAACTAACTTGGCAAAGGACCTACGAGACTGCGTCACCAAATAGTTGCTGCACCAAATGGTTGAGGCACCAAATGTTTGCAGCACCAAATGGTTGCGTCACCCAATGGTTGCGGCACCAACGGGTTGCGGCACCGAATGGCTTCAGATCCCGTCTTGCTAAAGGCAGATTAAATTAAAGTAAAATAGTAGCGAGGGTGTCCACAACGATGCGATTGATCGATTGCAAACCAGTTCAAAGAAGGAGATTTACATCAACAACAACGACGATCGTTAACGAAAACTATAATTATTTTCTTCGTCGACTCAATACAAATTATCAAAGTTCCTAAGAAACAGGGTCATGTTTGACTTTACTGATTCGATTAACAATAAACCGTTAACACTCGCATGGAATCAAAGCATCGCTAACAATTCTGAGGCATTGAAGCGTCGTCCTGTTCTCTCGGATCCTAGATCTTTAACAATCCAGGCGACCCGTTCATTTGTCTTGATTCTAAATAAATCGTTGACAATCCTGGGTTACTGGAGAAATTTTGAATTAGCTTGATTCATAACGAATCGTAAGGCTGAGCTGAGCTCAGCTGAACACTCTTTAGACGTTTCCCAATGGTTTTTCATAGTCAATTAGTAAGAAGATTCAAAGCTTTTTAAAGAGCGTAATGGAAAAAAAGCCCCTACCTAAAAGTCATACTTTTACATTTCCTTTTTAAACTCTCGGTGTTTTCGAAACTGGGATGTGTTGCCTGAAGTGCCGTATTTAGGGTGGCACTCGAACATGCCCCCCCTCACGCTTGAGCCGTCTTTTTTCAAATACTAATTAGCTTCTGAAGGGACATTTTGATATGACTAGTAAGATGACGTCATCATTGAGTAACTGTTAACGTGTCATTTAGGATACGAACGTTTGAAAAATGATAGTCACTACAGTAGGCATTTGAGATTGGTAGGTACTTTTGTTACTATATGAGTACGGATCCGCCCGCACAAGGTAGGATTTCACAAATTTTACATGGCAAAGTATTGATTTTGATTCGCAGATGTTAAAACAAAACTGAAGATATCAAAAGTTCCCTTTCCTCTAACGAGAACTTGGTGGGCATAACAAACAATTCAGCCTCTTAGGCTCAGCTGTGCATGTGATAGAAAGTTAAGCTGCTTTCAGCATCATGTAGGAAAAGATTATAACCCCACCTTTCCCCTCACCCATCATTCAATTCAATTCTTCTATCACAGGACGCCGTACTAGCATTTACAACATCCCCTTATATTTCATGAATATGAGGAGTTGTAATTGATTTTAGGTGCTGAGTCTTTTAGTAATTTTCTTAAATTAAAGGAAAGGCGTTACAGAAAATGTGCAGTTTGACATTCATACGATTAAGTGTAAGAAAGTAGGCAACCAAGACATGAAATGGAATAAGGATCAAAAGAAGTCAGGAAAGTTCCAAAATTTAAACTATGGGTGTTCATAAAAGCATTTTCAGAAAATTTTTCAATTTAATTTGAGGAGGCTAATATGCCCAATTTGTCTTTAGAAATTGTTTGATACATTTTGCGATTCATGAACTTATAAAAACTTACCGAAGCTCAATTGGGGTAGGACAATTGGATGACTAAGTAAAATACCATAGCAATGAGAATCCGATAGGTTTCAATACGTAACTACTTCTTCAGTACATCAGTGATCCGAAGGCAACTGGCCATCGCAAGGGAGGCTATGAGAAGGGTGGCAGACATCTGGTTGAATCGCGGAATCAGCGTTGACTTTAAGGGTAGTACTTTGCGTCATGGTTTTCCCTACTGCTCCATGCGGATGCGAGTTGTGTACAAGGGTTAAAGTTGAAAGGAGGAGAGTTTACGCCTTCGAAATTTGATCATATCGAATGATACTCAGAGTTCTCTGGACGGCGAGGAGAACAAACTCCTGGGTGGAAAAGATCAAGAGCGAGAGAATATGCTTCGGCAGAGTACCAAGAAGCGGCAGTTGGAAATATTCGGGCACATGATAAGACGGAATAGGCTTGAAAAGATCATTACCACTGACAAAGTCAACGGGGGAAAAGGGAGAGGCCAAGCAACAAGATCATGGCTTAAGGACATGCACAAATAGACACAGATTGGTTTGGCAGAAGCTGAAGGTTCGCCAAAGATCGGGCAAGCTGGCGTAAGAGAATGGGATCGACCATGGCACGGCCACGGAATCAAAACGGCACGACAACTGACTTGAAGCAAATCTTTTTCTTCTTTGTGGTCCTGCCTCTTCCTGATAAACTAATAGAAGTTATCCGATTAATCGGTGAACATCTTATCGATTGATCGATTCTGTGCTGAATTAAAGGTGGACAGCACTAGCAGAAACGACCAAAATGATTAATTTGCTGATTTGGTAAAATATTAGTTTAGTGCCAGTGTTTGTGCTTTTTGAACATAGAAAGATATATGGCGAGTTCCATTTTTTGTCAAAGATTATCTTCATTTTTTCCACTGACAAAGCTCTTACCCTCGAAAACTAAAACTTTTGAAATAGGAAAAGAGCCTTTAATCACATTCTTTACCATTTGCAATCATAAAATTGTCTAATATCTTCATTTTTTCAGCATACGTAGCTATTACCCTCGAAAACTAAAATTTTTGAAATAGTAAAAGAGCCTTTAATCACAATCTTTACCATGTGCAATCATAAAATTGTCTAATATCTTCATTTTTTTAACATACGTAGCTATTACC
>JAAAKL020014080.1:0-12134 GCA_010016065.2 Carybdea cf. marsupialis auct. non (Linnaeus, 1758) | reverse complement strand
AATCTGAGGCATCTATTAATTGAAAAATCCAATCTTCCATTCCATGATGGTCTCCCTGGCAGAAGTGCTGGAATAAACGATATATATTCACTCACTAGTTTTATACTTCAAACTATAAACTTTCAGTCCTTTCTCCTCGAAAGCCAATCCTTCAATTCTCAAGTCACATGGCGCAGAGAGGGCGGTCACCGTTGAATAATTGGGAGGTCGAATCCAAGTGGTAAGATATCTGCACTTTACTCTGATGTTTCTTTAGACTGGAAAACTGAACTGTGAAACTTAACAGTCCAAGCTTACCTTGCCATATGTCATACAATTTGCTGGCTCAATGCCAACTAGTACGATAACAATGTTTTGAGGGAGGAAGTAATTATAAAAAAAATTGTTTTGATAAAAACAGCTTCCAAAGTGACAAAATGAAATGGAAAACATGCTTTTCCTGATACTCTAAAAGAGTTCTTTTGATATCATTCAGCACTACCGTGGTTTTCTACAAAATGCTCTCTGATTGCTTGGCCACTTTCCAAGGATACGGTATTAGTTTTGCGATTGTGATTGATCTATTTTCACTCAAGATGATAGCTGTAATCAGTTTCTGGTAGAAAGCTGTAAGCAATAGTCCGCTACTTAACGTAATTGTCATGTTCTATACCACTGACCAACTTCACAAAAGTAGCAATAGCATTTCAACCAGTTTTAAAGGGATTTATATCTAAATCTTCACCCAATTCTACATGGAATCTCTGGACAAACGCTTTTACTCAGGAGGTTCTGAAGCCCTCTTTTCCCCCACTATTTCAAGATATTTTAAAATCGGTAGACGCCTGAAAAGTGAAACAAGGCTATTTTGGGTTTTAGTCTTAGGGTAGCATAATAAAGTTATTTTAGTTAGCCAATTTTGTGGGTATTATTTGTAGAAAAGCGTTTCTTTTCGAACAACTAGCCTTAAGAAACACGAAATTGCACAATTGCTTGAGCTAAGAGTAATCACCATACCTTTGATTCGCAATTAAATGTTCTTAATGTGATGAAACAACTCGTAATGCAATGGAAAAAATGCAAATTTTGGCTAATTAGCATACATTAGCATATCATATTTAAGAGAAACTGATATTACAAAACGCTGTAAAACTCTCTCAGCTTTATTTTGGTGTATAGAGTAGGTACCTTATGTTGATTATGAGTTTTAAAAAATGCTTTTTTCCGAAGGCACTCTGAAAACCTGTGAAGAGCATCAAAACGATTCAGCTGCCAAAGAGTTGAATGTTTTTAACGTGCTAAAACAACTCGTAATGCATTCCATGATATCTGTTTCAGTTTAAATATAGCAAATAAGGATATTTAGATATTTTATAAAGGCTATTTTGGCTCCATTTTCATGTCGATATTTCCTTGTCTTCGTAAGTTTGTCTATGACAAAACTATTTTCTTACATTTATGTTTCACGAATTTTGGTCATCTTTTTGCAAGTGAATAAAGAATGATAGTGTCATGTGACAAGAAGATGGCTGCAAATGTGAAAGGAAAGATATACAAGGCGGTGGTAATACCAGCGATATTGTATGGATTGGAGACGATTGAACTGACGTAAAAGACGTAATCAGAATTGGAAGTGGCTGAATTAAAGATGTTAAGGATTTTTTCATGGAGTGAACAGAAGGGATATGATCAAAAACCAATGGAACAGGGGTTCAACACATGCTGGAGCGATTGGAGGGAAATTAGGAGAAGCAAAGCTGCGATGGCTTGGGCACGTCAGAGAAGAGAGGGAGAACATATAGGGAAGACAGTATTTAGAATGGAAGCCCCAGGGGGGAAAGGAAGGCCGATAAGATTAATCTAGATGCTATAAAGGAGGATATGGCGGTTGCTGGTTTGGAGACGGAGGGCGTAAACGACAGAGCAAATGATGGCCCCTGTAAAGGAACAAGCCGAAAGATTAAGAAGTATCTCCGGCATTTTTTTTCGTTCATATTTGTCAAGAGCAAAGAGCAATTGCTGATGTAATTACTCTTTTCATAGTAAAAAAATAATCAAAACCCACGCTATAAGTATAGAAAGAGAAATATTTTATTTCCTACAAGAAGTATTAAAAAATAATTTAGCAGGATCTTTGAGGAGAATATAATAAACTCGAATCTGCAAGACTTGGACTAATATTTTTAAAAGAGCATGACTACGAGCATCTGAAATATTACAAGGCCGTAAAATAATTTGCAAAAGGTTGCCATTCAGATTAGTGGGTCATATTAGCTTCTCTTCTTTGTCGCTGCACCGGATTAGCAAAAATAAACATTAAGCCTCTAAAAGTAGATTTAAATCGGACATTAATAATAGAAAAGAACGGAGTACAGCCAATATTTGTGTACGCGATTTCAACGACAAGGAAATGTTTTCTAGAGTTGTAGCGAACCATGTCTTCCACATTGGCACCACATATTAATAAAGATTACGATGCTCAAGGATTTCAAAAACAATTTGCGTTAATTTTTATGGACTTAAACATTCCATTTTACATGTGATTGCATGGTGTCAATAAATTCATTGCAAGTTGACATTTAGTCTTGGATTAACAGGAAACAGAGTTTATGGTCAGAGAATTAATACGGTACTTTACCACATCGCAGTTCTCTCAACTGACCCTTCGTTATTTTGCTGCTTGTCGTTTTTGAGCTTCAAAGTTATGCTATTAACAGGATATGCTTGTGACTCATATGTTCTTCAATTAAGAGTACCAGTATATAGGCGTATATGTTAAAGAGGTTAAAGAAGTACCAGGTCTCTACAGTACCATTATACCGATGTTACATCGATGACCTTTTCTGCTCTTTTGATACACACAATTCCGCATGGTCTTTCTTTCATTATTTAAACCAATAACATCCTTATATACTTTTGACCATGGTAAGTGAACAATTGGGGAAATTAGCTTTTCTGGATGTTCTTTTAGCAACCCTTATTCCACTCTCATTTTAGCTTACCATAACAAGACATAATCTGGTTTATTTTCTAACCTTTTGAGATTGACGTCACTGTCTTATAAACAGCCCTTTTAGGTATGGTTATAGATAGAGCATACAAACTCAAAAAAGTATAAGTAGAGTTTCAGAAGCACCTGAAGACTGTTTCCAACACTGTTAAGGGGAACCTGCTTTTCTTACTTTTAATAGACTAAAGATTTAACTCATGCTTAGTTAAAACATGTGCTTTTACTGCCATCACCCATTATCTCACAGGTAACAAGGTTATCAGACTTCTTCTTTTTATGTTAGTTTATTTATTTCTCGCCAATTTTACTACACGTAAAATAACGTAATCTGGCCAAGGAGTTTTGTAAGGATTTGGAAATGAAATCAGTGTTCACCTCCTTTCAACTGATTGACAATTCCTTTACAAACAGGGACTATTTTTTTTCATTAACACTCCGTTCACCTATTGTTTAAAAATCTACATGTGCCGGGTGTGATGCTGCTGAGATAGGTAAACACTTTGTATTTGTGTTGTTGTTTGTTCTATACTTTTTATTTAAATAGCAACGGGTTTTTTTCCAGTCATTCTTCAATTCTTCATTACCCTTAATTGTATCTCATCGTTTTGCCTCTACATATCGTTACTCGTGACTGTAATATTGTCTCTATAAAGTCTTTTAGTAAGTCTATCTGTAGCCACTGACGATGGATTTAATTATCCGAAACATGCACTGGAAATCAAAATCCATAGTCACTATTTTAAAATGAATACTGTCAGGAGGCTAGGGGCCGAAGCAGTGCCACGGTCCTCCTCTGATGACCCCAATACATGCTGGATCCAACCATTGAGCTGCTGACTAGAAAGCACTCGTGAGTATTACAGTGTTTACTTCTTCTCAACGGCCAATTTTCTGTGTTTGTTGAATTTGTCTCGGAACTTTTAATATGTGACTTGTACGGTAAATAACTGTGACATCAATGTTTCATATTGATAGAAATATTTGCATAATTAGGGGTATTCAGAGGTTACTGATTCTTTTAACATATGCGATGTTTTTAAAGTAAAGAAACAGAACATTCGTGCTCTGTTTCTTTCATGGTGTGTCCGGGAGAAGCTTTTCAAATGTTTTGGAATTGCTACGCTCCAAATCGAATATGCCATCCCCCAAAAAATATAAGTAGGCTAGACCAAGGAAAGAAAGGGTAGGGAAATATATGCTTAACAAAAGCTTTCTCGGCATATCATTATGCAAACATGCATTAATGGAATTCAGATCGCCACAAATAGCTTTTAAAAAATGTAAGCCCCATTCTTCAACGTGTACAATTTACTAGATATAAAATGATATGCTTAAATTGCTCTCATACTTTATTTCGAGTTTTCTGTCGAAGAACCAGAAGAAAGCATATCTTACTTATTCGATTTACCGCAACCTCGTCGAATAAGTATACCCCTGAAAAAGAGCACCCCGTCAAAGCAAAAATTTGTAACAGCGCACCCTTTCGATTAAGCGTACCTCACGTTATGGTTGAGAACAAAAATAACAATATTCTAGAATAAGGACACCCTATCTTTGATGGCATTGCTTCAAGCAAGGTCAGGTATGTGAAGCCGGGTTAGAATGACTGAGATCAGTGCAATAAGCGATTCAGTAGGCCGAAACTGGTGACCCATTTCAATACATCACAGACAGCTATGTGGAAGAAGCAGACCTAGAGGAAATACTTCTTGAAGATTTGATGATCATGATGCTGTTTCTAGATCTAGTTTCATTTGTTCTTTGTTTCATTTTTTTAAACACTGTTTTCCAGCTTTTCTCGCAATTTAAACGAAGAATCTTATCTGTTTACTTTGTGATAAGTGCACTCCCTAAAACAAACGCACCCCTAAAAGTTCGAATGATTTAATAAGTGCACCGTTCGGTTAATCAAATAATTACAGTGTCTGATGTAGAAACGAATGGCACTGAAGTATCCTAAAACAGAGTGGTATTTGATCTCCAATAAACCATGTTTCTCGTGATTAAAATTGCGCCAAATATCATATCGAATTAAAAGATTTGTATTGAAATATTTTTTGATAGCCTGCTAACACTTAATTGTATGTATGAGCTTGGTCTACTTTTCACTTGATCTTTCTAGAATCCGTCCACTTCAAACAAGAAAACCGTTGCTTAGCAGATGTTAACCACTCAGTTGAACGGAAACGGATTGAGCACAGACACATCAATCTGGCATTCAGAGTTCTGATTGGCTACTTTGAAAACACAGTTGGGTATTAGTTTCATTGGTTCCTTTTTTAATTTCAATTCTGGCCATTTTGTTCTCTGAGGAGTGTCGGATGAAGAAAGCTTTTAAGTGCCAAAAAATGAATTCGCTACTTCGTGCATTTATTGTTCTGCACCACCAACAAACAATTTCCAAGCGTTTTGTATGAGCTTGCAAGAAAGACAAGATGTAGAATTTATACGATTGCTTATTGGAAAAGCATAAACCTCCTTACATTGTAGTCAAGTCAAAAAGTTCTATATTTCGATATTTAAATTATTATCAATCGGTTATAAAAGACTTGTTTTGGATGAGAAAAGATCTTTGATACAAAATAAAATATGTGATAATATCCCCTTATGGCATGGCCATCACGTGAACCTAGGGTATTCCCCCATTTACCTTGTTTCTTGCGAATATGATGAAGACATAATGTTTTTATTGTTCTAGAGTGATACATTACACATATATCCTTTTCGTACAAAAAAATTTGTAATATGCTTAAATTTGTCGCTCGTAGATCAATTTTCTGTAAACACATCATAATTACACGATTCAACGATTCAAGTTTTTATTTTCTACTATAGTGCATATTTTTAATCCAGGATGAAAACTTTGCCTCTGCACATAAGATATGCACAAGATGTGATTTGGAGTTTACTTGGTAAATTTCTTTGTCTTATGACGTCAAACCAAACACGTTTTCAACACGATTTCCATAAAATTTAACAACAAAGCACATATAAGCAGCTGCTATGGGATTTATTGACGTCATAAAGTACTAAACCCCTATAATCCAAATCCTATAATTGAGGATGCGGTCCGATCATAGTTAACAAAAAAATGTCACTAAAAGTACTCTGGACGTGATCACCTATGAACCTGAAAAGTTTTATGTCCATTACAGATTCATGTCAGTAAAGCTTCATGCTATACAAAGATCATAAAAAATTATTAAGGAGGTCTTAAAGTAGAAATCCCCTTTCATTACAGAGTCATTGCTTATGTTAAGGCACTTGCTATGGTAATCTAAGGGGAACTCTTTGTCGGTTACTTCTTTGTAGAAGAAAAACTGTCCAACATATTAAAAGAAAAGATGACAAGTTGTTGTCATGGTATATACACCAGTGAACAAATATGTTCTATAAGGAAGAAAAAATTATTGGGTAAATACCGAACCAAATAGACTGCATCATGGTTAAGAGGCGTTTCCTGTCAAGCGTTTGTATGGCAAAGACACGAAGTTTTCCAGAGCAGGTGTGGGAAGTGACTATGACCTGGTAATAATGACCTTTTGCCTTTATTTGAAAAATGTGACTAAACTGGGCCCCACAAGGATCAAGTTTGACCTTGAAAAACTGAAGGATTCAATTTAACCTTTCCAGGGAATGATGGGAGGCACGTTTGACATCATTGACAACTATGGAAACGCTGACACTGACACAATGATCGACACGTACAAGAAGGCAGTGACCGGGACGGCAAAGAGACCCCAGGCAAACAACGTCCGGCCAAAAAAGTCTTGGGTCACAGCTGATGTTCTTGACCTGCGTGACAGGAGGAGAGAACTGAAGAAAAAGAAAAAGGACAAGAAAGGAACTAAGCAGTACAGAACAGCAAACCAAGCAGTGAAAAAAAGCAATGAAAAAGGCTAAAGAAAACTGGATTGCAAAACAGTGTCAAGAAATCGAATTGAATTTGGAAAGGAACAACAGCAAGAAGGTATACCAACTAGTGAAAGATCTGACAGACACCAAGCAAGGAAGGGTGACCACAATCAAGGATTAGGATGGAAAATGCTTAACTGATGAACGCGACATACTGAGAAGATGGACGGAGTACTGCTCAGAGTTGTACAGCTACGAAGCCACTGAAGACGCAGATGTGCTGAATGTAGACCCATCTACCAACGTTGAAAATGATCCGATTCGAGGATCACGAGGAAGTAGTGGCTGCAGTAAAATCTCTAAAGGAGGGGAAATTGACCGGCTGGAGGAGAAGACGTTGTAAGTTTTCTTGTAGTCATCTGCAACAGACTTTGGCAGACCGGAGTATGGCCAACTGCATGGACCCAGTACTTGGTCATCACACTCCCAAAGAGAGGCAACCTACAACAGTGCCAAAACTATCGCACCATCAACATGATTAGCCATCCAAGTAAATTCATGCTGAGAATTATCTTGAACAGACTGCAATCGAAATCAGGAGAGATCATCGCTGAAGAACAGGCAGGTTTCAGGGAAGGGTGAAGCACAACTGAGCATATTTTTAACCTCAGGATGTTAGGCGAGAGATACCTCCAACACCAACAGGACCAGTATCATGTCTTTATCGACTTCAAAAAGGCAGGGTGTGGCATGCAACCCTGTGGGCCACATTGAGGAATATAACATCAACGCCAACTTGATTGCCGTCATACAGGGCCTCTATGGAAGAGTAAGCAGTGCGGTCTATCTCAGTGGTAGGATAGGGGACTGGTTAAGGACATCAAAAGGAGTTAGGCAGGGCTGTCTCCTCTCGTCCACTCTCTTCGATATCTTATTAGAGAGGATCATGGTTGAGGCGCTAGAAGACCACGAAGGACCAGTCAGCATCGGAGGTAGAACAATTACCAACTTACGCTTTGCCGGTGATATTGATGGACTGGCAGGGGAAGAACAAGAACGGTCTAGTTGACCGCCTGGACAGATCCGTCACTGCTTACGGCGTGGAAATCAGCACGGAAAAGACGAAACTAATGACAAACACCAACGGAATCAGCACGGAAGTCAAGATCAGAGGAAAGAAGATCGAAACAGTCCAAATTTCAGATACCTTGGGGCAGTCGTTAGTGACGAAGAATCTAAGCCTGACGTCCTTGCCAGAATAGCACGGACAACTCAAGTATTGATCAAATTAAGACCAATCTGGAAGGATAGAAAGATCTCAATCTGCTCCAAAATCAGGCTCATGCGCTCGCTAGTAATCTCTACTTTCTTATATGCTTGTGAGTCTTGGACCTTAACAGCCGATCTCGAAAGAAGAATACAGGCAACAGAGATGAAGTGCTTTCGAAAGATCTTGAACATCTCCTGGAGGGACCACGTCACAAATGAAGAAGTACGAAACAGGGTGAAACAAGCGATCGGGCCCTATGAAGACCTCCTAACCACCGTGCGAAAGAGAAAACTCCGGTGGTACGGACATGTGATAAGATCTGAAGGGCTGGCAGAACAAATTCTGCAAGGAAAAGTCCCAGGCAGAAGAAAAAAGAGGCAGACAGATAAAGTCGGAGGACAATATCCGAGAGTGGACAGGCCTGACCCTGCCTGAGGCAATGAGGAAATCAGAAAATCTTGCCGATTGAAGAGAAGTGGTTGACAAGTCATCAATGGTGCCCCTACGGTCGACCAGACTAAGGGATGAGTAAGAGTAAGTAATGTAATGGTACAAATAGGTTGCTACGGGTTCTAAAGATCCGAAAACGAAATAAAAACTCAGAAATTCCAACAGCCCTCAGGCTCCCACAATCTTTTATAAAAAACGCAATCAACAACCAAAACAAACCAAACTCTCTCTAATCCTGACAACATTTGATTTACAAGCGTCATAAGGCTACTTTTATATAATATTTACAATGGGTAAAAATTAGCCAATCAAAGAGAGACAAACACACAAGACAAAAGATGACGCAGGCCGATGAATATAGAGAAACAGAAAAGTACAGCAGACACACATGGTAGAACAACATACAAAAGCAACATTACACATGATCAGCACATGAGGTTGACATGATTGGACAAATACCAAGAACAGAAGTAAACAGTAATCCAGCAAGTAGACATGAATAGTAAAGAGGGGAATTACCGTTATAGTAGGCATTGCTAAGGCCTTTTTTAACTAGACTAGATCATTCAAGTAAAAAAGTTAAAGTTGGAAATCTGCATTTGTATCTAATATTCTACACTCAAGAAGATGTCAATCGACGAATGTTTTAACAAATCAGACTGATGGATGAGCGAATTTCCCTCATCCTGTAAGGCACCTCTCCACGTTTCTAATCAAAGAAAGACACTACATGCGTGGGAAAGGATATGTAAGAGTAGTAAAGAACTATTTGTTCGCTGGTCCCTATTAATCAATCTATGAATTCATGTTATCCATCGGATCGTTGGTTGCCGAACTCTGATCTACAAAATGGCCTATATCACAGTTTAGGCGACGAAATACATGACCAACCTTGCAACATTGCTTGAAACTTAGGACCCACAATATTGGTGAGTGTGATGATACATTACGCCTCTATAACAACCACCTAAGCACCAATTAGTGGCCATTACTATCAAGCATTGCGAGTAATATAGATAAAAGAGAGGGTTTTAAGTGATACGTTGAAAAATTTACCTGAAAAATACCAGCGCCAATTCCAACTTTTGAGCCCATACCGATGACGTGATCTCGAAAGAAATGCAATCCAGCATCAACGCAGCCCTTGAAAGAAATAGTATACCGTGGTCAAGAAAACATGTGGTAATTTTAAACTAAATTAAGATTAAATAAGTACATCTGCTGACCTCAGGTAGCATTTTTGCTGACCTGTATAATAGGCACAGAGAAAACTTGTCACAAATCAATGATACGATGCCCAATAGTTGGAAAAAGTATTTTTTCAAAAACTACTTGCATCTGAAGGCTTGATATTTGTTTACCAACTTGCTGTGTAGTTTGCAGGGCATTAACGGATAATTTCACTAAATAAAATAATTCAAAGACCGCCTCGTCAAGCAATGCTCTAAAATTCAATGAATGCGCCATTGTATCAACAAACAAAATCTATTCAATGGGTTAACTGCTTTGCAGGTAATGCCTTGCTGCTCTGCATTTTACTGTGACCAGTATCTTGAGAATAGCTTTAGTAAAATACTGATGGTTCAAAACTGCACAGTGAATCAGTTATTGTTGCGTTACCATGCCCAGAAATCTATGCGCACTTTCGTCCATCCCATCCGTCTTCTATTAAAAGTATATGCGCGGGTGGTGGCTTTATGGTCACTACACGTTTTACTCAAATAAGTCCTGTTTAACTTGGTTAAAACACTTGGATCTTGGACCACGATAACACAATGCGACCTCACAATGATAATGTCATCGCTAAAAACAAATGAAGGCGTCAACTAAGGGCTTCTGATAAAGTTTCTGACAATTTGGTCAATAGTTAGTTTAAATATATATTTAGATCACACCAGAGTAGTTTTCCAATTACTTTGATCATGATTGCAAAACAGGATGCCGTTGTAGTACTAGAATAGTTAGTGAGCTAATTAGAGCGCTCCAACATAAAATAGAGGAGAATGCGACCAAAATCATAACAAATCAAGGTAACGCAGGTATTTGAATGTCAGCATTAAGACTCTTTTAGAGTGATAAAAGATCGTATAGAAAGACACCCTCCTAACAAAGCCCTCTCGTTGACTTGACATTTAGCGTCAACCAGGCAACAACTGAGGTATCAAAATCACAGCATTGAAGAAACATAAGTATATATTTACCCTTGTGTGAATTTTTGTCAAGTCACTCTTCACGTCCTTGTTACATTGCGACTCTTCCTTTTTGCAACAAGTAGCTGGGACATCGACACCCTCCTTTTCTCCGATGTTTTTATGCCAAACTGATGTTTTCCAATCAGTGTAGTTGCTAGCTCCACAGCACTTCAACTAAAGAAAGGTACAAAAAATTCAAGGCAATTGTAAATTTTCTACTAAGCGCCCATTTTCATAAATCTTCCTTTCATAAGAGCGCTCGAGGAGCTAACTTGGATTACTTTACTATGGTTAGATGGATAGAATTCTACGAGAATGACCATGCAGACACGTAAATAAATATCAGAATCTTGACGAACGCTGGAAAGGCTGTTTCCCAAAATACCAGACCTGTAGTGTAGATAGTGTTTAAAGTAAAGGCGTTTGAATCTCATAAATCTCTGGTCAAAACACTGTTAATATTCCTTCGTTCCTACGTTATGAACCAGCATCAAATAATAAGGTTTTGTTAGAGAGATTCAAAACTTTGAAACCTGATATCTCACCGCTAGGAAAGAGAAACACTCTTAATTTTGGCCATTGACGTTCTTACAATCAGGGCAACATGCAAATTGAATAATTTTTCCAAAATTCCAACATTTCAAAAATCGTGACGTCACACTTTTCTTCCGCATAGGAAATACTTGCATTGATATTGGTACTAGGATAACATCAACAGAACTTGACATGTTTACTTCCTATATTTTACTGAAAAGTATGTTTTTAAATATATTTATCAATTATACCAGTTCGTGAATTTAAAAAAGCCGATATCCAGAACTTCGCCTTTAATGTTTATAGGTGCTGGATGTGCCAATGTCAGGGATGCTCATAGTAACTGCGTAACGCATAGCTTAAAATTAGCCCCTCTCCCATCCTGTGAACATAATATTTTAGAAGGGCAGTTCTAACCAGCACTTAATTTTTTGACACCAAAAGTAGGAATAGTTAACTTTGGGGGAAATATTTTGATAAAACATTGTGTTCAGTGCCTCAGAAACGCATAAAAAAGGCAGCATAAATCAAACACGCAATGCTTTTACGACTTTGTGCTAGTTGTTGTCATCGGTAGAATGTTTAGTTAAACATCGATCAATTGGGTTTTGGATTTTCGTGAGGTCTCTTTTATCAATGGCATTAAAATGATCGAAGATCTTCAGCTCAGGCATCTTGATATAAGCCATGTGTGATTGGAGGTGTCTCAATGTACAGTGACGTAGTAGTTTTCAAACACGTGTGTGTGTGTGTGTGTGTGTGCGGGGGGGGGGGGGGGGGGGGGGGAGGCGGGGGGAATTGTTGGAGGGTAGAGACGTTTTGAAGAGGGAACGGAAGGGAAGGG